>JALGBA010000366.1:290000-537500 GCA_023970755.1 Azemiops feae
TGAGAAACACCGAGGTTGAGAAACATTGCCTTAATACATAATAAACCCATACCTTATCTGCTGTCAGTGCCTTTTTCAACCCAATTTTTTTCATACACAGAGTTTTGTCACAGAGCTTTCCCTGAGGCAATGCAGAAAGTATAAAAAAAGGTTTGTCACTGGCTCAAACAATGTTATGTCTGAGATGCAGATGATATTTACTGACAGGGACTCAACATTCCCCCAATCTACCATAACATACAGCTAATTAAATCTGATCCTTTGTGTTATTAATGCAGTAGTTTCACATTGAATATTGTTGAAATTCACATTCAGACTTGCAATTTCTTTGCATCCTATTTGGCAGGTCTTCTTACTGAGCTAAAACAATTTTTTCTTCCATGTATGAATTTCTTTTTGCCCCAAAGACTCGGTGCTGTGTATCTTTGGGAGAAAAATAATAATTTAAAAAATGTGACTGAGCATACCCTTTGGTAACTTTTTTTGCTTTCCCTGTCTCTGTGTATCTTTGGGGGGATTTTTTTTTTTAAATGTGACTGAGCGTACCCTTTGATAACTTTTTTTTTGCTTTCCCTATCTCTGCAGATAAATCTCCTCATTTCTTGAGACTGGGGGATGTAGAGGTCAATGCAGGTCAGAATGCAACATTTCAGTGCATTGCTACAGGAAGGGATGCAGTGAAGAACAAGTTATGGCTGCAGGTAAGGCTCATCCTGACCCATTAATGGCAGGCTTCTGATAAAAACAAAGAAGTCCAGTTCCTCAAAAATTGTATATGACAGACCTTTGACAGGAAATCATTGTTATTTATTATTTATATCTATTTCAGTTTTGTTAGCATCAGCTTGCAGCAAGGACCGTTTAAATCCCTCAATCCTCTATCTGACTTGCACATACGGAATTTTCTTTCCATTCTTGTAGAACAGGCAAGAGGAATGAGGGAGAAAACCTCTCCATATCCTCTTTTTCTGTGGGATTCATTCTTTTTAAGTTGCAAGCTGGTCAATTCTGGGTAGAAGATTAGTGTATTATTGGTAAAATCGAGCTGATAACATATTATCACAAAGCCAGCTCCACATATTTTTTCTGCCTGAGGAAAAGATCATGGTGCACCTTCTCCCATTCTGCAAAATGGTGAGATTGACTGTTCAGTTGTATCAGGGGTCTTCAAACTTGGCCCTTTTATGACTTGTGGACTTCAACTCCCAGAATTCCTTAGCCAGGCATGCTGAGTTTGAAGACTCCTGAGTTATATGGTTGGAACTGGCAACAAGACAGCATTCTCTGGTATATCTAAAAGCAACAACCTACTTCTGGGAACAATGAGTAAGGTCTGAGACAGGCACATAGCAGTGAACTGGGGCACAGCAGCTGCCATTTCTGATTACGATTATTTATTATTATTGTTATTATTATTAATAGGTATATATGCCATCTTTATTTTATACAATTCAAGGCAAAATTGTGAGGTGGGCTTTCGTGCCTAAGGGAAGGCTGGAACTCACGGTCTCACAGTTTCTGTTCCAGTACATTAACCACTGCATAGATGAGGCCAGTTCAGCTGTGCATATTTATAATGTGATAACCATTCAGGATAGGCTCCTGTATTACAGTAAGACATAATGCAATTTGTTGAGGAATATGATTTAGTAGCACGCATAAATTCACTTATTACAGCTTAATCTTATGTGCAAGCTAGGACATTATGACTTGTTTAACAAACCTTGGTTTAACTTGCCTTTGTTTTTTAAAAAAAGTAAGGTAACTGAAAATAATTCCATACAAATCTTGCAAATAACAGCGTAGTGTAAGCAATTCATAAAAGCAGCGCAAGTACTGAGTAGTCAGTGTCCCTGAACTTTACACACTTGTATGAAAACAAAGCATAGAAGTTATAGCATTCTATTTTTCAGGACTGTTCATTGGTACTACGTTGCATGATATCTCCGTTTAATTAATCCTTTAATAAAGAGCTCAGCCTTGAGCTTTAATTTAAAAATATACAAGCTGTTGAGATTTTTAAATCCTAGAAGAAGTATTGAAATTAAACCGATAAGAGAAAAAAGCCTAAGAGAAAGAATTAATTGGCTATTTAAGCTAAGTACAGAATAGCAGACATTATTTTAATGGTCTTTATATGGATTACTGGTGGACATATCAAGAAAGTGAGTCCTAACTGAATCTTGAGCATCTTCAAAGGTGATGAGGACTTGCCAAAATTGCCACTTATACTTAGTAAAAAAATCTCTTACTTGAGAATTATTGCTTTTGGGTGGATGAGTACTTCCTTTTCCACGGAAGAGGATAAGGTGACTTATTTTTGTACATCTGCATCCATATTTCCTAACTCTCTATCTGGAAGTATTCTGCTTACCAGTTTAGTGAGATTGTTATGTAAAGAAATTAATAGTTTTTAGTCATTTCAAAAAGTTTGAAATAGTTACAACTTGCATGCTTTATCTGATATGGGCAATGTGGATTAGGTAAATAGTTCAACATTGCTCAGGAGGCTTTAAATTACTTGGCATTAACCTCTACAAGGTAGAGGAAGATACCCCAGAATTTAAGATGAGAACCTCAAGATTAATTAACAAAATCCATAGGAAAATCTTGTCCCATGCTTAGCTTCCCCTATGTTGGCCAAAACCAATCTGAAGATTCTGTATGGGTATGCATGCATAACAGGGACATTCAAAACCAGACCATTATTATTGCAGGAACAGAATATTCTGTGGAACACCAGAACATTCCATTATTTACTTAAGCCATTTTTACCAGCTGTTTTTGAGGGAGGCCAAACATTTTCTGGAGATAAATTTTCCACAAAAAAAAACAGGTTTAAGATGGAACCATATGTACCACTTCCTGTTCTGGAAGATTTACTTTAATGGAATGGTTGAATCAGTATGGTCCAGGTGAAGCATAGGTTTTTTACTTATGTCTATATACGGGGTGAGTTGAATGTCAGTGTGTGTATGTACACACATGCACGTATACTTGCCAGATGCCACATTACAAAAAGTATAGACAATGTATATCAGAAAAGTCCTAAAATTATACCTTACCCTCTCTAAGACTACATCACAATTTTCTTCTTTCTACAAGCCTTTCTGATCTTTAAACCCAGAATTCATGTTCATTTTTCTCTTTCTTTTTCAGCAAAAAAGTCCATAAGCATTTTCTAATCACTAAGAAATTAGATAAGAAATTTTAGAATTGTGTATTTGTTGCTTGAGAATTGGCATGTTCATTTTATCCCCCAAATTTATCTCTCTAATGGATTAAAACCCTTAAGTGAGAAATAAAGATATTGTGCAGTTGAGAACACACTTCTAAGGACAGAGTTGGCGACTGATGTCTTAATTCTCTTCTCTTCTCTTCTCTTCTCTTCTCTTCTCTTCTCTTCTCTTCTCTTCTCTTCTCTTCTCTTCTCTTTTCTCTTCTCTTCTCTTCTCTTCTCTCACTCACACACACACACACACACACACACACAGAGAGGATTTTATCTGTATGTATATTACTACATAATAGTAAAGTGAAGTGAGATAGTTGTTTCAGTTAGATTGGTTTGAGGAATGAGGTAGCGATGGGTTTTCCTGATACCGTTTGTGATTCATAATACAATATTACCAGCTCATATTGTCAGAATGGAGCTTGTATGCCTGAACTCCAGTTGTTGAATTCTATCTAGGAAACTTTTTGAGAAGATGGTACAAAGAACCTCCTTTGTCCTTTTTGCTTTTTCCATCCTTTTTCTCAAAGCTTTTCAGCATGAAACCATTGGAAGAAGTCAACCATGCATTTGTTACTCCAAAGAATAATTGCCTAGGATTACAACATAGTTTTCTTGCTCGAGAATATAGTCTTATTTCAAGTCATTCCACATCCTTCATTGAAAACGTATATATTTTCAGACATGGTTGTGCAATTCTAAGTATTTTGGGGCTTTTGGGCTTTATGTCTTGTATAGCAAATATTGATTCATTTGATCATTTCTCATTTTGAATTTCAAATATGTGTGAATTCTACCGATGAACTGCTTTCTTCCATTATATTCTTCTAGGGCAATGAATATGGGGTCATGGCTAGTTTCTCCACACAAAATAATATTCTGACAATGATCCAGCTGCTGGGGGGGGGATCTCAAATTTGAGTAGAAAGTTGTAAGTCTCACTTTGCTTAGGCAAATGAGCTTCTCTTTCTCAAATACAGTTAGGCTTTCAATGGCTGGAAAAAAGTAAACATACCAGCAGAGTATCTGGAGGTTAGAGTATGGTCATCTGCAACATCAATTTGTGTAGTTTTTTTACTATGTATACTCCATCCTTCTATAAAATCTGATCACATCTTGTGTTGCTGCTGCTGATCCTGGACAGGGTTTGCTCATAATCTGTTCTTCATTGGCTGGAACCTACTTCTTGATATTCTTCCCGGCTTGCTGCTCAGCACAGCCTAGGTCTGCCTGGCTATCCATTTGCTCTGTGTGAATGCCATCTCCTTCCAGTGGCTAGATCCTATCCTGAAGTATCTTCCACAAATGAAGCATGAAAGAGTTTCTCACCAGTGGAGAGAATAGTTTGCACAAATCTTGTGGAACTACCAACTCATAAAGGGTCACCCTTAAGATAATGGGTATGTTGACACCGACAGATTATAATATCCCTTTTCTGCCTGCTTCTAAGATGTGGTTACACAGACAACAATGTTTTTCTGTGTTCTGTTTCCATGCTGGCTTTGCTGGCTGCAAGCACAGCCTTTACATCAGACTGGATGGGGCTTGACATGAGAGGGCATTTGGGGGTTAGCCTGGAAAGGGCTGCAAGCTCCTGGCACTGCACCAGATTCCCTGAGCCAGGTTGTGTCTGGAGCTTCTGGGCTCTGTCCTCAAGGGAACTGAGCAGATTTCAACCAGATTCCTTGTGTCACACAATTCAAGATCTAGCAGCTGAAAGCACACAACAGGAAAAAAAATATTATGGCTTCACAAAATGAGTGAATCCAGCCTATTTATCTATCCATTCAGCTAGTTTATACCTCAGTATATTGTGCAACTCCAGAAAATGGATTTCTAGTAAGAGATTAAGTAACATATCCTTTATAGCCATTCAAAAGCTGTCCTGCCTGAAACCAGGAATCCCATAATACTTTTGAGTGAAGGGTATGACTCTTCCCCAACTTTGTGATCCTTCAGTTCCTTTTAATTGAGATCTTGAGCATAAGCCAAATAAGAATCTTAAAGAAGCTAGAGATAATTAGATGTGAGGAAATTGTTTCCATGGTCAATAGGTAGAGTGGGAAAGAGGCATTTCTGTAACCACAAAAGCTGTGTTTTACTGACAGAGAAACAAGAAGCAAATTCAGTATTCCATCTGGGTGCACACAATCTTTATTGGGAAGGCAATGCATACCTGGACCAGTTTCTTGGTTAAAAAGAGAAAGCAGGCAGGAGCACCATCTTGTGCTCTTAGTCCTGGCCTGTTTGGATAGGCAGGTGACAGAATGGAGTTCTGATGGTGAATTTTCCATATGCAAAGGGAGCATAGAATGGGATAAGGATGTTAAAAAAGATGTCAATGTTAAACTGGTTCCCTGGCACACTGTTAAAAAGTAGGAGCTTATTAGTTTTACTCATGGAGGAGTCATACAAATTCATTAATCATTGGGAGGGGTTCTGGATTTGAATACCTCTGCTTTGGTGAAAGTCTAGCCAACAATCTGCCAGATATTTTTAGAATATGACTTGGCATCTAATATTTGGACAAGTTGATTGGGTTCGATGTAAACTGAAGTCTAGCAAACACCAAAGGAGTACAGAGTCTCCATTGTTGCTGTGGTTTTGTGAATTCTTTTCATTTTCTGCAGCATTTTTCTGAAATTATTGAAGTCAGTGAATAATCCAAAAGTTTGCTTTGTCCTGTGGTTTATTCAGTGGACATACGTATGTTCATACAATGTATAGAAGGGAGGAATATGAATGGACGGATGGAATTGGATGCTTTGGCAAACGTCAAATAGATTGGCACATTTCTGACACAATATGAAAATAATTTCAAATATAACATAGAAAGGACAAAGAACAAGGATTAAAAAATATCCTGAGTTATGTTATTTACCCAAGTTTTTGTTAGGTAATGTGAATATCAGAGCCATTTTCTTTCAACATTAAGCTATCTCTTATTTACTTGTTTTGGAATGATAATGAATAGCATAAAATGTCACCCAAAAGTTTTAAGATCTCACTTATATGCCCAGAATAAGGTAACACCTGTACTGCCCCACCCGTAAAGCCTTGTGCTTGGAGCATCTGCTAAACCATATGCCCTGGCTACCAGCTTAGTTGTTCATAACTGAATCACTAATGAGTCTATCCATCACTGTTGTGTCTTGGCATCCACACACCATTTGGCTTGGGAAGCTTGGCCTCCTTTTGCAATTCTGTTTGCATTCTGACATGCAGGCCAGGGTGCTACCATTGATTTTGATCTGTCCAAAATTAAGAAAATAATCACGTTCACTTACAAAAAAAAAGAAAATTAAAGCTTGACTGGTAATCCTATGCAGATTGAGATAGAAAGCAAAAAATGCATGTAGGCCAATCTGCAGTGGCTTTAGGTGCTGGCTAACTGCCTCCTCTATTGGCAAGCCAAAGTTGGAAGCTTTTATTAAAACTTTTGAAAAGGAATATTAAAAACTTAATACAAACTAATATAAATCAAGGAAGAAAAAAAAGAAAATGAAAAAATGAAAGCAAAATAAAAAAAATAGAAGGGAGAAAAAAGTTGAAAAAATAGAAAAGAAAGAAAAATAGAAAAGAAGGAAAAATATATGAAGTGACTTCCGATATCTTCAGTGCATTTATAAGTACAAATATATTTTAACCTTTGTGTAAAAAAATATTTTACTTTTCTTTTCTGTAATCTAACCTATCTAATCATCAAATCCATTAATCACAAGTTTGTTCTGTTTTTTTCCTTTATGCAAAAAGTCCATAAGAGCTTTGAGCCTTCAATAAATGTAGATAATGTCTTTTCTCTAACCAAAGAAGTCAATGTATCCATTTCAGCAAAATCTTCAACTACAACAGCCCAGGCTCCATAGTGAATAGCATTAAATCTTTCCATCCCTTTGCATATAGTAATCTTGCCAGAGTAACATAGTTATTATTTCATATATTGAAATAATCTTTCATGGGTTTTTTTGCCCATTTGTCCATTAATCCTAAAAGGAAATGTTCTGGCTTAGGTTGGATATTGATCTATTTGAATCCACGTTTAAGCTGTTTTTTTTAACGTGTCCTTTCACGTTGTTCACCTTTCCAACATACATTTGAAGTAACTTGATTTTTAAAGTCTGTACTAATTTTAACTTTATAGTACCATAAATATCCATGCCATCCAAACTTCTGGTCATGATTGTCTAAAAGTCTCGTGTTTCTTAGCAACGTCAGTTCTTTCATTCAGACCAACAACAAGCAGCAAAATACAATTTCAAATCTGGTAAAGCAATTCTCCTCTTTTCTTTGCATCTTGTAATACCTTATATTTAACTTGTGATGTAATACCTTATATTTAACTTGTGGGTTTTTTTTAAATTTAGATATAACATTTTGCCATTGTATAAATGGTAAGTCCAACAGGTATTGTCTGAAATAAAAAAAATCATTTTAGGCAAAACTTTATTTGTACACCACCCAGTTATTGTACAACAACCAGAGTCCCTCTTTGAGGGATATGGGTAGTTCAGAAATGTGAAAAATACATTCATACATACGTACGTACATACATACATACATACATACATACATACATACATACATATATACATACATATATTTTAATCATAGAAATTCTCCCCAACAGTGACAATTTTAATTTCTCCATTTTAACGTGACCTTTTTAATTTCAGTCCATGTCTTAACATAATTAATTTGAAGTAATTTACAATTCATATTTAATACAGTAATACCCAATTATTTTACTTTTTTCTCAATCATAAAACCAGTTTTCTCTATCAGTTCTATTTCATCTTCAAATTTCAAAGTTTTGTTATCTTTGTATTTTGATTATTATTCTTGAAACCTGCTAAAATACCAAAGGCTTTAAATTTCCTATTAATTGTTCTATTCCTGCTAGATTTTCTAAAATCAATATCAAAACATCCACAAATGCCCCTAATTTATAATTTTATTTTTAATCTTAACTTGATTTTCTGAGCTTGATTTATATCTCTATTCAATACTTGAAGAAAAAAAATGAACGAAAGTGGAAACAGCGGTCTTCCTTTTCTGAATCTTACAAGATTTTATTAGTTCTCCATTAACAATTATTTGTGCTTTCTGAAAAGTATAAATCAATCTTACCTATTTAATAAAATTATCCTCAAGGTTCATATGTACCAGAATGCTAAACAAACAAGCAAAAAAATTCTATTCAAAGTTTCAAAGGCCTTCTCTTCATCTAAGAATATAATGCAGTTTGTTATTCATTATGTTGCTCCAGACATTCCAAAATATTCAAAACATTTCTAATATTGTCTCAATGTAAAAATCTGCATTGATATTCATGAATAAAATCCTGTAAAATTATTTTCAACCTTTCAGCCAAAATCATGGTAAATTATTTGTAATCATTGTTCAATAAACATACTGGTCAATAGAACTTTTTTTTTCTTTCCCAATCTGAGGAAAATGTTATTCTTTTTGGAGTTTTAGATAACAAAAGAGTTGCCTGGAAGTAGTAATCAGATATATTTTTTTAAAAAAGAATGGAAAATATTAGAACAGCTTGCTGCAAATCCAACTCAAGGTTTATTAATATGTTTAGCTTTAGAATTATGAGAGATGTTGCCAACTACATGTTGCCAACATTTGCAGCTTACAAAACAGATATTTTTAGCTAATGATAATAATGCATGCTTCTAATTTCTTTATGAAATGCAACTGCTTAAGGACATTCACAGGTAATGCTAACCATATAATTTGGTTTTGACATAGCATAAAGTGTTATCCCAGGCCTTATCTTAGCATTACATATGCTATTGTGGGGTGATACATATGCTTAAAAAAATTGGTTTAGGATTTTAGAACCCAGCAGTTTATGTAATTATAATAAGCAAATTAAGACATAATGTCCAGTGGTGGGATTCAAATATGTGAACAACCGGTTCTCTGTGTGGATGCTGCTTCCGGAAGTCCATTCTGGGCCTGGGCAACAAAAAATTAGCTACCGGTTCTGCCGAACTGGTGTGAACTGGCTGAATCCCACCACTGATAATGTCTGATTTTGCCTGTCCTAGGAAAAAAGCAGGGGATTCTCCTATTCATTCATTCATTCATTCATTTAATGAATCATTTTTAAAAAGAAGTTTGAGTTTAGGTAGTGTGGAATTGGCTGTGTTTGTTAGATCTTAAAAGGGGATGGCTTGAAAATAACTGTTTACTTGAAATAGAAAATGAAGCATATGAACAACTCTTTGAAATAGTCTGAAAAATAGTTTTAGCCCTAGGAGGGCAGTTCTCAGACTAAAAATATTCCTTTTTCCAGGCACGAACAACACAGAATGTTAACAAGACCAGTTGAAATAAAAAGAATAGAGTTATTAACATTTCATAACCCAAGTATTTCCCATTAGATATGATTTATCTCCTCAGCCATTAGGGCAGAACCATTCATAATTTCTTTTTAATGGCTTGACTGTAAATTGGCAAGGAGGTGGGTCTTTTGACCAATAATGGATGAGTCTTCAGGTATCTATTTACAAAACTGTCTCCTGAATCCTAATCATTCTGAAAAGTGACCCCTAATACTTTAGCTAGCTAAATGAGGAGGCACTTCTAAGCTTGAGCAGGAAGTCTCCAACAGACTTACATATTTTACATATTTTCTAGCCTTACACATTCCACTCCTACCATGTGATGAGAGGGACTCCATCTTGCGGAAGTGCACCTTTTCTTAAAAGAAAAAGAATACAAAGGCACACCCTAGTTGTTCCTCTGTAGCTTCAATACTGCCCCACCTCTTGTTTGAACTTTAATTACATAATTTCATTTAGTTGACTTCTAAATGCCATCTTAGGGTCATACTCAAGTAAAAATAACAGGGCTGGAATATAGCAGTAGACGGTGTTGATTCAACTTAAATTTCACTTACATTCAATTCAGCATAGCTGACTTTATTGCTTCCTGTGTTTTTAATTACTTTTCCCCTTAAGTCCCATTCAACATTGTAATTTAGTGGCAATTTCTGGATAGGTTGTAAGGATCACACACCTGGCTTTGAGAGGCCACTTGTGTCCCCAGTGCCTCAAGCCATGAAACTTAACATGCCTTGTCCGTAAAGAGTAAAAGCAGTACTTTAGATTTTTTATCTTTCATCAGATTAAAGTCCACCAAGACCCTGGCAGGTAAAGCATTTGACTTAGGCCTAAACTACTTGCTTTGATAAATCCCTAACTGATTTCTGCTGTGGTGTGAGGTAGTTTAACAATGTCTTGCTTTCCATTTCTTAATTTCCCCCTCCCTGCTATAAAATTGTCTTGTAAAGCTCTCCTCGGATTTTCTTTCTTTTTTACTTCCATGGCCTTGTAGGCAATTTATGTCTCCTCATGTTCTGTCTCACTGTAACAGAGCAACCATGGTGACATATGATTCAGGGGACTGCTGCAGATGTGGTCCCCTCCAGACTCAATTCTGCAAATTAACTGGTGCTTAGAGCATGTCCAGCATTACATCATTCTTCAGCAGATGCCTCGTTCTATTACAGTTCAAAAGATGAGAGTATTATCCCACTGGTTCCCCCCCCCCCATTTTTTCTGATAGTGGTTCCTCAAATAGCTTTCCTGCCCTTACACACAACTATCTGATTAGAGATTTATTTTTGAAAATGTCTTTGTTTCAAATAGTCTCACCATAACTAGAGGCTCTTGTCAGGCTTCTGGTCTGTTTCACCATTCCACTTTACAAGTCTATTTAGTGTTTACAGCCTATACAACTTTTGTAACATAATAAAATTCTTTTAAAAAGAAATAGAAGGTCCAACAGGATAAGTGAGCTGGTCACTATACAGAAAGGTCATTATGACTGATTGAGAAACTAAAGATAATTCAGTTTGACTTGGATCAGGCATATGAAAAATCATTATTTCTGACTACGTGAATGAACCTGCAATGGAGCTTGGTGTGTCTAAATTCCTCCCCTTCCTCTTCACTTCCCCCCTCCCAAAGATGGTGGTGGTAAAGGAGAGCTTTCATTTCAATTATGGTTTTCTTTGGCATTTGAACTCAGGTAACTATAGAATGCTTAAATTGTAATTACCGGGACCAAAATTTCAGATTTTATAGGAACTTTATTTGAAAATGAAAATCTTTTTCTTTCCTTACTGATGAATGTGAAGGAAAAGTCACAAGCATTGCTGTTTTATGCCGGGAAAAGTTGAACTTTATAGAGCTTTGTTTTTAAGTTAATTTGCACAACATTTCTATACCACCATTTGCTTACAACGTGGAAAGCCTTACTACCTTTGGATGATTTAAATTAATACTATGTTGAAATCTCTCTTCTAGTTTCCCTAAAGATTTCTTCTTTTCATTTCAAACCTCTCCATCATGTTTCAGCTTCCTTGGTTACCTGAATTTTCAGAACTGCCCTATGAATTCCCTTAGAATTTAACTGAGGTGTGTAAACTGGCTACTACATATTGATTCAGAGGAGAGAGGATTGGGTGATGAAAGCAGGGATAGTTACGCAAGCCAGGGTGGCTTCAGAACTCAGGGCAAGATCCTTCAATGAGATTCAGGAGAATTTCATCAAAACTCTTGTTTTCTCTGGAAATCTCCCTTGAATGCCTGTTCTTTCCCATCAAATTGAATGTTAACTGTCACATAATTGGAGAAAATTAAGAGAAACTTAAGAGAAAGCTTTCACAGCAATTCTCTAGAACTTTGTCATTATTCCTCTACCTTAGTTTCCCTCCTCATGTTATTGGATAAATGAGGAGAATATTTTCAAAGAACAAGAATAATTAGTTTTATAAAATAACCAAATAGATACTTTAGTGTCTTATTTTCACATTAGTACTGGAAGTCATTCATTGCCTAAAAAATTGCAGCTCAGTACATGTAGTCCTCAACTTGCAACAGTTCGTTTAGTGACCGTTCAAAGTTACAACGGCACTGAAAAAAGTGACTTATGACCATTTTTCACAGTTATGATTATTGCAGCATCCCCACAGTCATGTGATCAAAATTCAGATGCTCGGCAACTGGTTCATATTTATGATGGTTGCCGTGTCCCAGGGTCATGTGAGAAACTTTTGCAACCTTCTGACGAGCAAAATCAACGTGGGAAGCCAATTCACTTAACAAACAGATTACTAACTTAACAACTGCAACGATTCACTTAACAACAGTGGTAAGAAAAATTGTAAAATGAGGCAAATCTCACTTAACCAATGTCTCACTTAGCAACATAAGTTTTGGGCTCAATTGTGGCCATAACTTGAGGGCTACTTGTATAGCAAAGAAAAATGTATATTGTTATACAAAGTAGTTTTTGTAAACTCACAATAGTATAATGTCTTTCATGTGCTATATTGAATTAGCACTGGATACCAATGCTGCAATTTTATTCTTTATTTTAGTTTACTTGAGGTTTTTCCAGAAATTCAGTTTTGAGCATGTGAGTGCCTAGATTAAATTCTTCCTGTCACTCTGTATTCTGTCTTGTGAAGCCATTTCTGTCATTTAGTTTAGAAGAGAACTTCTCTTTCATGAAAAAAAATACAATCATTTCCCCTGGCTGTTTCATTTGCAACTCCTCTGTAAGTCACATAAGCAATGTATAAGTTCTCTGGGCATGCCTAAATGCTACTAACATTTGACTCTTTCAGTATGGCTTAGGGAAATTTACTAGCCATTTCTTCACTGATTACAAGGCCATAGGACAAATCATTGGTCAAACATAATGTGTTATGATTCCATGCTTGTTCCACTGATAAACCACTATGGTAGCTGTTAGTTTCCATGAAAGACATTTCTGATATTTCTCCATAAATAAATTTTTCTATAAATGATTCCCCCAACCTCAATAACCCCTATGGTAGAAAAGGCTTTTCTTGATCATCAAGCTCATAACTGCAACAGAACTTTTTAAAGGACACTAATCTCCTTCTAATCATGTTCAGAACTTGCCTATTTAACTCTTAGGGCTATTCAAAATCTTCAGTATAACAAGTTTGAAAAGCCACCTGCTGAGTCTAACTATATTTCTGAACATAATGAAACTGTAAGCTTAAGAATTTAAAGAATTTGAAATACATGGAAAAAAGCTAAATGAATGTTTGAACCAATAAAACTATAAATGAATCAAGGAGCCAGACAAATTTGGGATATTGAAACTTTTAGTATAAGGTTTTGGAACCAGCTAATTAAAATAAACAGCTTTTTGTTGGGACTAGAACCTTTTTGTTTGCTGTAAATCTTTTTCTCTATTTCACTCTTTCCTTTTTCTTCTTTTTTATTTGCACATTTTACTCTTTCTTTTCACTTTAGTTTCTGTGTTTTATTAGTTTGCATTAATATAATAGATATAAAGATTATATTTTGATAATTATAGCCCAAATGATTTGATGTTATTGCCCAAATCTTTTGAAATTTCAGAAAGAAACACTGACATCTTTTGAGACTTGCTGAACTTAAACTTTTGTTTTATTCTTACCAATAATTTCAATACAGATCAATACAAACATTTTCATTTAATTTGGGGTCAGCATGGATGCTATCAAGAAGGGAATATGCCAGGATGCTCAAAACATGACACTGGAGGTCTTCAAAACTATCAAGAATACTGATCCACATAAATGAAACAATTCAGAACTGAATGTTCAGAACTGGTGTTTCAGAACCCATGACTTTTTCTGGCCTTTCTGAGGGCATTCTTTGGTATTCTGGCTGTTCTGCTGTTCGCCAAATGCACCAAGATAAATTTCCATTCTGCAGCAACCCAACTTTCTTTCCTACAGTAATTCTGCTATTCTTTAAAAAAAAAAAAAAAGCATTGTGTTAGTCTTACTAGGTGTGAAATTGTGAAATTCCAAATTCTGAACAGGGGAGAAGCATGTTAATTGTTTATATACAACACCACACTCACAGCCCCCAATCGCTACTCTTTTAGGAAAATGTTTACTTTCACTCATTTATGTTGACATTCATAGCAATCTGGAACTGAAAAATGATTAAAGTGCAGTTATGGTGTTTAATGCTTATCACCCTTAGAAAAGGCATATTTTAAAATGACATGGGTAAACAAATATAATAGAAGCTCATGAGGTGTTTTTTTCAAACATTGTGAAGCTATATTTTGATGAATGGAATTAACTATACAGTCATTTTTCTTTTAGTATTTTAGCTGTTCTGAGCAGATATATGATGTCAACATCATCCAGCCTTTTTAACATTGAGTTTTATTGTTTTCAGAGACGCAATGGAGAAGATATTCCAGTGGCCCAAACAAAAAACATAAATCACAGACGTTTTGCTGCTACCTTTAAACTTCAGGAAGTAACAAAAACAGATCAGGATTTATATCGCTGTGTTACTCAGTCTGAGAGAGGATCTGGAGTTTCCAACTTTGCTCAACTTATTGTTCGAGGTAAGGGTTTCTTAGATTTCTCTGACATGAACCCTTTATATTTTTACCATTAATTTATATTCCATCAGAAGCCCAAAGGAACTCCTCTCATTTTTTTCTCCACAGCCAACCATCTAAAAATAGGTTGGGCTGAGACAGAGCAATGGGCCCAAAGACAACCAATAAGCTTCCATGGAGAGGGTGGAGTAGTAAATCATGCTATTATAAACCTCACGTTTATATAGATGATTCTTACATTGGGTTGTAGATAAAAAATCAATGGAAAATAATTGCTACATGTACCCTTTATTTTAAATTCTGTCTCTAAAATCCTGGGAGTATGAGTTCATAGCCAGAGGATGTAGAGTGTGGGGCTTACTATATTATTTCAAAAGCAATACCTAGTAAAAGTGTTTTCTTGTTTGTTTCGTTAACCATCAAACAAGCCTCATTAGTCAAAAACATACCCCGGGGAGAAAGCTTCTCCAGTGTTAAAACTGTGCTGAAAATTAAGTAAAGTGACAGGACCTATATCTTAATGGCACTTTAACGCCAATGTCGTGTTCCATGGACACAAAAGATGGTAATTTTAAAGGAAATTTTTGGGCCAGTGATATGAATTGCCTTTAATAAAAGCTGGCATAGTATTGCCCATAGTAAAAAATGACCGGGGGTAAGAGTTTATTAGTGCATTCCTTTTTAAACCCAAAGTGACAGGGCATGCTTAAGGACTTTCTATTGCTATTTGGAACAAACAAAAATTTCAATGCTAAATTCACATACTGACGAATCTTGATCTATGTGATCCCTCAACTGTAGGGGAAAAAAAATGATGATACGATGAAATACAATTTATTTTGTCATGTCTTGAGTATTGCTTCTATATCATTTTGACTAATGAGACTATCTTCAACTTGCAGAAGACAAATCTTGACACTTCTAGGCTTTAATGAATGTGAGATGAATAAGACCGGCTGTTGATAAACTAGATTAAAATTGGCTCTGTTCTGTTGCCAGGAATAAATGTTCAAAAGATATGGTTTACTTAATATTTAATATTTGTAAGCCAGCAGAAAGGTAGAAAATGAACAGGGTAAAATATTAGAATGAAAAGACATAATTGAAAGAAAAATCAGTTTATATATTTTTACAAAAAAATCAGTATATATTTTTACATGTATAACTGAGAAATTATAAGTGTCAGGAAACAAAGGTGGCAAATTTATATATAATGTATGTTTCTTGCTATTGTCCATTTCAGTAGTAGCTCTAAGAAGTGAAGTCCATCAGAAAATGGTGGAGTAAAAATCAAACCTTAGTTTCATGTACAACAGTACACGTTAAATTATGTCCTTTTAATTTTTTTAAGAAAGTTGTCAAATGCTGTAGGAAATTGCATCTTCATAGTCGAACTGATTTATTTATTGATTGATTGATTGATTGATTGATTGAATGAATTTATAGCCTGCTATACCTCCTGGAACTCAAGGGAGTTTACAAGAGGATCTCCATTAATTTCATCCTTACAGTATTAAGGATAGGCTATTGTTGAAGTAGGATAAGCTAAGAGAGAGTGACTGGTCCAAAGTCATTCAGTGAGCCCCCTCCCATGGTTGATGGTGGCCTAGAACCTGGGCCTCCCCCTAGAACCTGGGCCTCCCCAGTACTGCATGCTGGCTCTCTCTGATATGTTTCCTAAAAATGTTCTATGTCAGTAAAACAGTGGTTACCAGGGGTACAAATTGTGGATTAAATTCTCGAGTATTGATGAACCGATGCCAGGCACCATCTTTTCCTCAGGAGAATTTTTTCTTATTAATAAAACTCAGAGATTGAAAAAAATCTAAAGTTTCTTTACTTATTTACATATTTTTATTTTTTCATATTTTTCATTACATTTTTAAGCACTATTTTTATAAGACTAATTTTTAAATAAAATCAGTATGTATTTTAAAATTAATCCTACAGCTTTTAGTAACAGATGTTGATGTTTTTGGAAAACCATGGAAATGATGAGGAATAGAGGCAGTGTTATTTCTAACATTCGTGAAGAAAACATCCAATATTATACCGTATGAATAATTAAATTATTCACAAGTTTATAAAAAAGGCAAAAATATAAAATTGAATTTGTGTTTTATTTATGTACTTAAGGAGATGTTTTCCTTTAAGTGGTCCTGTTCTTTATCTGTCACTGTCATTATTTAGTCAAGTATGAAAAGACAGACTCTAGGAACAATTATATATATCTAATTCAGATCTATGAGTCTGGGTCTACTTTCTCTAATTGTAATATTCACAATGTAAACACATTTCTAAATTATCAAAAGATGGATGGTCTTCTTCCAAATGCTCTGTGATAGCAGCAGATACACTAGTAATTATTCTATACGTTGTACCTGGCTCAATAGTAGTAACTGTGAGAGGGATCTTGGAGTCCTAGTGGACAATCACTTAAATATGAGCCAGCAGTGTGTTGCAGCTGCCAAAAAATCCAACACAGGTCTAGGTTGCATTAACAGAGGATATAGAATCAAGATCACATGAAGTGTTAATACCACTTTGTAATGCCCTGGTAAGGCCACACTTGGAACACTGCATCCAGTTTTGGTTGCCACAATGGAAAAAGATGTTGAGACTCTAGAAAGAGTACAGAGAAGAGGAACAAAGATGATTAGGGGACTGGAGGCTAAATCATATAAAGAACAGTTGCTGGAATTGAGTATGTCTAGTTTAATGAAGAAAAGGACGAGGGGTGACATGATAGCAGTCTTCCAATATCTCAGGGGTTACCACAAAGAAGTCGGGATCAACCTATTTTCCAAAGCACCAGAATGCAAGACAAGAAACAATGGATGAAAACTAATCAAGGAGAGAAGCAACCTAGAACTAAGGAGAAATTTCTTTACAGTTAGAACAATCAGTGGAACAACTTGCCTCCAGAAGTTGTGAATGCTCCAACACTAGAAGTTTTTAAGAAGAGATTGGACAACCATATGTCTGAAATGGTATAGGGTTTCTTGCCTGAGCAGGATTGGAGTAGAAGATCTCCAAAGTCTCTTCCAACTCTGTTATTCTGTTATTCACAGCAATTAATAATAAAACTATATCTACTCAGTTCTATCTTATTGTTTGGTCACAGAAATAATTCCCAAATGGAGAGGTTACTTTAATAATTCTCACAAATAAAGAATGCATTATCTCAGGCTCAGTTTCTTGTCTTTTCTAGAGTTAAAAAGAGTTTGGATCCTGATATCTCTGCACATTTAATCAACTGCAGAAAGAGGTTTGTCATCCACAGTGACCTGATATTAGACATATTTTTGAGTTCATCATCCCAGATATTATTTTAAAATCTAAAATACATATGTCTTCATTGAAGGCTTTCATGAAAAGAATCTTATTTTAGATAAAATGGCACACTGGCTGTATTAATACTGTGCTCAGGTTGTATGTATTGGGCAGGAAAATATGCTAGGTTTATAGATGTTTTAAAACAGAAATCCTGGATTTATCTCAAAATAGGATGCAGTTCTTAATTAGCCCTTCAAAGACTTTTCTTTTGTTAATATTATATAAAAAGAAATCCTTGGGCAGAAATATAAAATCAGAATATTCTGTTCTAATGAGTTCAGAAGGGAGGTTTTCATAATATTTGATTCTTGTCTGCCATTCACTGATGAGCAGAAGAGAAAAATCTTCTAAGTCTGACATCTCTCAAGGGTTGTTCTGGATTGCTGAGAAGAGATTGGATGACAAGATTGGTTGCCCAGTTCTTGGTAACAGCAGAAAGCAGAGCCCATTTGGAATTCAGCCTAAATATGAAAAAATGCAAGATGTCAGTGAAGCCATGTATTAAAGAGAATTTGAATTGGAAACGGAATTCCAATATGCCACTGGGGCATTTTGATCATTTTGATTTATTAAATTTTTATAGCTGTATTCAGATAAAACTGAATTACTATACTTAATCTTGAATGGTTTATTGTCGGTTGGGATTTTGAAACAGACTTTATTTGAATGATGAACTAGGGGTTAATAATAAATTCCACTTTTGGTGCACAGGGTGGATACATATTAAATATATTAATTTAAATGTCTAAAGGTATTCTATTTAATTTGAAGAGTCTCTAAAATAATTCTGTCTATGCAAACAGAATATTTGCAATTTTCCATATGTGGGCTTATCTGGGACTAACGTCAAAACAAACACCAGTGACATTTATATTTAAAGAAGAGAAGCAAATAAATAAATAGATTTGAGTTCTCTGAAGCAATTGCATTTTTTTTAATCATCTCCCTTTATGAATTCCCAAAGATGGGATTTCCCAGTTCTGAGTGTAGCTCTAAAAAATCAATTACTATTAGAGTGGCACTCTAGGTTAGAGGCATGATTGGGTTCACACCTGGTTTTGCAGCAGGGAGATGATACTTTGCTGCAAATCAGGCATGGATGAGATGGAGTTCAAGGAGCAGTAATGTGAAGGTCCAGCACTATCATTCCATGCTGTCTCAGAAACATGATGGATGACTTGGTGGCAAGAAGGAAGCCTTGATGATAAAAGATTCATCT
This sequence comes from Azemiops feae, assembly GCA_023970755.1. Lineage (NCBI taxonomy): Eukaryota > Metazoa > Chordata > Lepidosauria > Squamata > Viperidae > Azemiops > Azemiops feae. The sequence goes on from JALGBA010000366.1 coordinate 309,197, forward strand.
CCAGATTCAGAGCTGTGCAGTGACACCTGGCTGGTGTTCCAGCAGCACAGTAATTCTTGATTACTGGATCTAAATTACTATACTTAAGAAAGCAAACCAGGCTGTTCAATTAGGAGACCATTATTTCTGCATCTCAAACATTTCTGCTCATTGTAAATGTAATTATCTCATTTATGCACAGTACTTGTTGATGTGATCTTGTAAGCTTATGTTAATATGGTGAGTAATTTGCTACCTCCCCAAATTGTCTCTGTGTGCTTCCTGGACATTCTCGTGAAACATGATAAATGATCTCACCCAGCATGTATAAATGAAAATGAAACGGATAATTGGGTATTATATCTAAAATGTGGCTCATATCGTAGATATAATTATTTTTTTCCTCCTAGGATGAAATAAGGTGATTTGCGATATATCAGTAATCTTCAGTCCTCTGGACACTTGTTCTGTTTGAGAACAATTTTGAAAAAGATGTCACAAGGTTCAACCAGTACAGATTTTTCAAAGATTTTGAAAGAATTGGGTTCTTTAATCATTCACAGGAACTGACTAATCACGATCCTGCTAATGTTACCTATAAAATAGCACATTGATGGGCTATTTGAGGTTCTTTCTAGGTTCAGTTTCAGCTGCTCAGTTATTTTTTATACCCAGAAGTCTGGCCCAGATACGTTGTTAGCTGATATTAAGGGTAAAATATTGGCAGTGGTTCATATAATCCTGAATTCAGAGGCTGGGTTTGGAATAGTATCCAGTTAGGATTAACACAAATTGCAATATCCAATCCTATACAGTACTGTATTCAGAGGTAGCTGGTATGGATAATTCAAATCATGATGAATATACTACTGTATACTGTCTATATCATAAAATAAACGATGATGTATTTTGTTCCATTCTCTCTCTCTCTCTCTCTCTTACACACACACACACACACACAGAGGGGGGAAGAGGGAGAAAGAGAGAGAGAGAGACTCTTGAGAGAGAGATAAAGAGCTGACTCTGTATTGAGAAAAAAAATATGGGAGGGGAAGAAGAATATATTAGCCTTAATTCCAGAAAAAGGATTTGTTTAATTTAATCGGTGTTTCTATTGTTTGATGTGTATGTGTGTGTGTGTGTATGTGTAGGGGATAGAATCTTTAATCATTCACCTCCTTTGAATTATGAGAGGTTTTAGAATGTAAAATGCTTAGCATATAAAAAAATCCATTTATGCTGACAATAGAAACAAAGTCTAACAGCAGAATAAAACATTTGCGCCAATTTGTAATTAAAAGTAATCTATGTTTCTGGATATAAAGCAGTTCTGCAATTGTAATGAAGTAAAATCCCTTGTATTAGTTTAAGAAGATAGTAGAGCAAAATTCTGCTTGTGTTTTATAGGCATATTGCAATATTTCTGAATACTTTCCTAATTGGAAAGTAATTATTCTGGGCAGATGCTTCTGCAAAAAAACATTCACTTGGGCCATGAAAAGTGAATAGGCAGAGGCAGAGCTATAGCATTGCCCTCTTTTTTTTCTTTTTCTTTTTTTTTGGGATGCTAGTAGCCTTTCACGCTGCTTTCTGTTCCTATGCCTGATGATGTGAAGAGGTGCTTTACCCGGCTTATTTGTTGTATATTGCTATTCCTTTGCTGCGCAGAAGTGGCTTCAGTAGACAGAATGTGTAAATGAGATCCTATCCACCATGATATTATGGTGGATAATTTGTTTTTTGTTGGTTTTGGAGAACAGCCATTTTCCTCAACATAGTACCATCAAAGTATTTTGAGGTATGACTCCCTTTCTCCAGCCAAAGCTGTCATAGCCCTATATTTATAAGGAAAGTTGGCTGGAGGTTCTCTAATGGACTTTTAGAAATGATTTATGCTTCCATGCATGTTTTCCTTTTCCCCCATCAATAATTTTACTAATAATTATATTGAACATATACAATTAACAATGAAACTAATACCAGAATACACACACAACACACGCACATACGCATATACGCAAAGTGTAGAAAAAAGAAAGAAAAATTTCCCCAACCAAAGATAATAAGAAAAATAATCTGCCTTCTTCCTTCATCACCAGCAGGCATATTCAACACTAACAATTTACAGCTGTCTCTTAAATTACAGCCAGATAAATCTTCCATTTCATACCTCACCCCATTATAAACTCATCTCTAAATCTTCAGCTCTCCTTATTGATCCTCAAAGATCCAGTAAAAATTTAACAAAAATACCGAACAACCTAATCCCCCTTTCCGTCTGGTGTAAATCCCCTCGTTCCTCTCTTAACAATTAAACGTTACAAAAAAATATTAAAAATGAAAACTATTAAAACATTGGTAGAAATAACAATTCCTTATTTATATAGCCAGGTTACAAACTAATCTGTTATACCATTGAACATTTCCAAACAAGAAACTGTCCAATCTAGATAACCATTAAACATCACCAAAGGTAACAACTCATTATTTAAACATAGGCAAATAAACCAGTTCCCTGATTTTTTTTCCTTCCTCCCAATAGATCCCATAGATAAACTCTAACTCCTCTTTCCTCTTCTCTTGAAGTTCTTATCATTTTTACTCAAGTCCATCAAATCAAATATAACTTCAGAAATTAATACGGAATTTTTAACAATACCATCAGTCCTCGAATAACAAAGTAAAAGTTTAAGTTGAGTCGCTTATCTCATTGTTCAAACCTATCCTTAAGTTGCCATGTAGCCATCTGAAAAATAACTCAACATAAAACTAACTTTGGTCCGTCTGCAGTTTAGTCCCTAATTTTGATGCAAAATGTTTATAGGTTACTTGCAACATAGAAGTAAACACTGTAACACTGAAATGGCAATTAGGGAATATTTGATCGCTCTAATTGTAGAATAAGGGATGAGATTCATTAAGACAAAAAGTTAATTAGGTAACCAAAAATTTATCTGGTACATTGGGATTGCATGTTATTTAGTACAGTTTGGGAATTTGCACTATATTTCTGGCTCTGACAGTATATTGTGCTATGAAGAATATTAATGATACTGCAAAACAATTGCTGTTTAATTTGATAACTGGTTAAAATCATGTATAATTTATGGGTACATGAAGGGATTTTATCTTGTATCCCTTTATAAATGTCTTCAGGAGGCTGAAAATAAACGTATATACAATTATGTATATGCTTTGCTTTCAGCCTAAGGAAAAAACTTGTATGCAGCAATATTTTAGCTTTGTGAATTCATATCTTTTTTCCATAAGAATCAATATTATCGTTTTTAAAAGCCCAACTTCTAAACTTTACATACTCTTCTAAAAGCTTGCAAAATGGAGCGAATTAAAATGGGCATGGGAAATGAGAGTATGTACTCTCAGGAATATGAACCATTGAAGAATCATATGAAAATCTTGTTTTTTGAAACATGAGTTTATATTATGATAATTATACCACATAACTATATTAGGCTTTCTCTTCAATAAACTTTATAAACTGAGGGAAAGAAACAGGGGGTTTTATTCCTCCCATTTTCTCTGCTGGTCTGGAATTTCAGTCTGCTGTTTCAGTTTTAATAGGAAATTCTGACTGATAAATTTGATGAATAGCCAGCTTATTACTATACTTCCTCACATGTGTGTAATCAGTCCTTACATTCTCCCTACGTTGTTTCTCTTCTTTTGCTGTTGTTTTTGAATGGATGAAATTGATAGGCAGTGAAAAATGGTGTTGTGTTCTGTGAAAAAACCCATCGAAGGCAGTCCCTCCCGATGGTTAGGAAGCCAAAGAGGCTGCTGGAAAGAGGCTGATACAAGGGGAAAACTGTTTCTCTCCCTCTCTCTCTCCCTCATTCACATACAAACACACAAATCCCAAAGTCCTTGACCACTTTCCAATAAGAGCCCTGCTTCCACCCATGTGAACCTTTCTGAAATCTTTTTTATTTGAAAAACAACAAATTCTTTTTCATCCATTTCATTAAATAAGAATGATTGAAAAAAGGCAAGGCACTAATAATGTGCACATGCAGTCCAATTTCTTCAAGATTCTTTCAGGTAAATAGACATTATTTCATTTCTTTGTGTGTGTGCGCGTGTGTGTGCGTGCCCGTGTATGTAAATAAGAACTTAGTGCTCCCTCTTCCACTATCACTATTCTGAGAGGCAAATCAGAGATTGGCCCAGAGGCATTCAATGAGCTGAAGGAGGACTAGAATTTGGGTCTTTTCATTCCAACAGCGTAACCTCAACACACATACTGGCTCTTATCAATCAGTAATGGTCAGCACCAAATAATCAGCACCAAGGAACCCACAGTAATGTGTATTGCTTATGCCAAGTTCATTCCTCATCTGGCTCCATTGGCCATGCCCCTTACTAACTTGTCTGACCAAAATATTAGATTTTTAATCATATACCTTTAATAATTGTTCTCATAATACTAATAAACCAGAACACCAAGCCTAAAGCAAAATGTAAGCATCCATATATTTCATTGCAAGAAAGTCTTCCATCTACTTGCAGTGAATTTCTTACGAAATGACACATTTTTCCCCCATTGGAGGCAAAGATGTCTGATTCTTCCTAACCCAAATAAGAATTAGAAGACTCCAGTTTCAATTCAGTGTAATAAATTATGCCAAATGTATTAGTACTCCGTTCTGAAGCCTTTAGATATTTTGAAGCATTTGATGAAAATGAAATTATATTTCTTGAAAAATTGTTATTGGAAAGGGGATTTAAGTATTAAGATCATTTGCATAACTAATTGTGTTTATTCCTTAGCAGTAAATAGCATTAATGGATAGAAATTTTTCTCTAACAAATCCACCTAACAAATATGGAACTTATTTCTGTTTTGCTTGATCTCATTACAGAAGGGTTAATGCAGAATATTATGAACAGCAAAAATATTTATTCGAATGCAAAAACAAAGCATCATGTAATTAATCTGTTTGCAGATGACATACTCATATTTAGCTGTATAATTTAGCTGTAGGTTTAGCAGATTTAACTCTTTTATAATCTCTTCCTAGACATTCAAGTGATTTTTATGCTTCTTATCTTTTATCAGTAAGCAGTCTATTATTTTTCATAAAGTACTAGATGTTATATGGTGGTTAATATCCCCTGGCAAAAAAATATTGCTGATTTGCTTGTCATCGTAGGTATAATACTGTTCCTCAGTAGTACTAAAACTTTCATCATAACCCTTACCTGAGCAAAACAGTGCACTGGGCAGCAGTTTTTAAACCAAGATTTCTTGAATGGGCATACAGAATGTATCCAAAATCTAGGACCCATGACTACCAATGGAGTGAAATTTGAGAAAGTTGGGAAATTTTGCTTCCATGCTATTGACTGTTGCTGTGCTGCTGGGCTACTGCTGTGGTTACACGATCTTCATTTTCAGAATCTTGTGACAGTTTTCAGCCAGTCTCACAATCCCTTGTGTCCTTTCCAATCTAGCAGCAGCCACTTATGTGTCTGCTGGAAAGGGAAGGGAAGGAGGGAGGGAGGGAAAAATAGGGAGGTGGGAAGGTGGGGATGGGAAAGAAGAAGCAGGGAGGGAGTTTGCTTTCTTCTGTTTCTTCATCTTTGGCAAGCTCTTAAGAAATCAATCCTTAATAACTTATTTATGTTCATTCCATAATTTCTTTGGTTCTCTACCAATGAGGTTCAGGACTTCAAAGTGATTGCTGATGCTGTCCTTGAAAATGATTGGTATACACTATGTTCAAGGTCGTATCATGGAAATTGGTTGGCTTTCTTCTTCTTTAGCTTAACTTGGAACTTCATGATCTGTTCCACAGACCCATGTCTTTGATGCTATAATCAAGTTATTTCCCTTTCATTTAGCAATAATGTAGTCAATTTGATTTCTATATGTTCCATCTGATATCATCCATGTATAGAGGTATTGTTTTGTTGTTTGAAGATAGTGTTATCAAGGATAGTGCCAAAAGAAGCACACTTTTCAAGTCTTCTGGGAGGACATTGTTTAATTAATAGGGCCCAGAACATGCCAATCCTGTTTGATAAGGTAGGGAGCAGGACTTTCCGATCAAGGAATGAGCACAATTGGTACAGAAGATGAATTTGTGCAAAAATCCTTCTAATAATGGTGGCCACTTTCAGCAGGAAACTAAAGTCTAGAACAGGGGTGTCAAACTGCCAGCCCGCAGGCCGGATGCGTCATGGCAAAACCACACCCACCCCATTGCCAGCAATGGAAAAAAAGTCGTGATACATTGTGACACGTTATGTGACGTTGCAAGTTTGACACCCCTGGTCTAGAAGAATCCCCAGCCTACACACTAGTTCTACCTGGAGAATATAATCCCATCCATATCTAGCAATGGAAGATCTCCAGATCCAACAGGACCCAAAGTCCACAGCTATTTGGCCTTAATAGGATTGAGGCTGAGTCCTTTTCTCCCCATACAGATCCCACAGCCTCCACATACTTCCCTTCTATCCCCTTGTATGTTTTCTCTTTTTTTCTGTTTCTTTATTCATTTATTTCCTTTTTTATTCTATGTTTTAATATTTACCTTGATGTTATTTTGATTCAATAAAAAAGGGGAAAAAATAAAAAGCTCTCTTTGTTTTCCAGGTATGTCTATGATTGTAAAAGTTATGTGCTGGTGATAAACAAGTAAAATGTCTTGTTCACAACGGTAGTAGAAAATTGTCATTGAAATCATCTGGGGTGTTAGAGATAATATGCTAGGTATTAAAAATCTAGAGATATGCCTGCCTTGTAATTGTCATTATCTGAAACAGTACACAGTGTAAATGGTGGCCAGACAGCTATGAAACTTTGAGGAATTTAATCTACAGGAAAAAGAAAGCTTCTAATTAGATGCTTTACTCTGACATGGTGGATTTCACAAGGCAGCATTTGAACTCCTTTTTTTAATATTGTAGAAAAAGACTATTTAATGTTCCATGATATTTTCACATAAAATAAAGCAGCTACCTAATGTTCCGTGGCACTCTCTTTTTTCCAAGAGAAAGAACAAACTCAAGAAATTGTTTGTAATAGTTGTTGTAGGTTAGGCATTTTGCTTAGTTAATGCTTCAGCTTTGGGAGTTGCTTTGTTGTAGTCCATCCAAATGAGAAAGCCCTATTTACATTGACTTTAAGCATAATTGAATTGGAAAATGTTTGTAATGAAAAATGAGGCCTCTTATTGGGTTCATTCTACTTAGGAACGTGTGTGTTTCATTAATTTTTCCATTAATATTTTTTTATATATTGCTGCTCATTAGCAAGAAATCAGAGATTGTATTTTATTTTTGTTTGACTTTTAAGTTTATCTATACATACATATACAGATATATGGCTATATATTTATTGACTAAAAACAATAAGAGTCACTTGTTGAGAAGGATGGCTTTAGAAATCAAATAAATAAATAATAATCTTTCTAAACTATGTTTAAATATTCATCCATTTACTTAGTTATTATGCAATCTTTACTATTCTGATCTCTGTCTTGATTTTTGCTTACTGTCTTACTGTTTTGTTATCTTTCTCACTTAATTTGGCTTTTGTCATATCTTACAGAACCTCCTAGACCAATAGCTCCCCCACAATTGCTTGGCGTTGGACCAACTTATCTGCTCATTCAGCTGAATGCAAATTCCATTATTGGGGATGGACCTATCATCCTAAAAGAGGTGGAATACCATATGACAACAGGGACCTGGACCGAAACGCATGCTGTCAATGCACCGACATATAAGCTATGGCATTTGGACCCGGACACAGAGTATGAGATTCGTGTTCTTCTAACTAGGCCTGGAGAAGGTGGCACAGGTCAGCCAGGCCCTCCGCTGATTACCCGAACCAAATGTGCAGGTAATACTTTTCTTCCTGTCACTGTTCTATGTTTTCCTATGATGAAACAATCCTAAAATACTGTCTTAGAATCAGCTTCCTAATGTAGTAACCAACAAATCAAATGCATACTGAATGTGTACTGGCTCCTTTCTTTTAATAACAGAGTAAAAAAAAAGCAGGGACCCAATGCTGTAACTTAGTTTTAAAGAGTAACTTGAGATTTAATTCTAAAGAATTTGTAGAATAGCTTCAGCCAGGCAATAATCCTCCACTTTTCATAATAATATGAAGATACTATTTATGATTATTATTTATTCATTAGATATATGTATATATATATCATATATGTCCATCATATGAGTAGATGGATCTATATTATACTTGATATTTACTAATATAATATACTTCTAATACAATTTTAAAAGATTATTGAACATGAACATTTGAATACATGAACAAGTGAAAAACAGTATAGTAAATGCGTTTTTATTTCTATTATAAAACTGTAGATATCTATAATGGATTGAGTCTTCAGTTCTACAAAACAGCCTTTATTTTCTTATAGAAAAGTATTTTCTTAATATTGAAGCACACATTTCTCCCAAACCTTGATTAGCTGAAATCAAAGAGAAAGTGATTGCTATTTTGAACCAGATGAAGAGGGAACAAGGGAATGTGCAACTGTCCAACACGTTTCGAATTCAGAGGAACTGGTGGAGGGTGTACCATTTTTCTATTGATCTTATCCTTATGAGTTTCCCATAAGCAAAGACTGTGCTAGTGGGAGGATGACAAGGAGTGTCATCTCTATCGCATCAGTTCCTTCCTGGTTCTCCATTGACTTTTAGGAAGCTCTCAGGAAACATTGAAAATGAGGATCCTCTGCAATCACCTGATAGTAGAAGCTGTGTTGTGTCACTGAAGCAGCAAACAATTGCCCATATATCATTCCCTCCAGGTAATGGGCCCTAGCATTCTGTAAGTTAGCCCATTGGAGATACTTTTGTTGACAGAGGTAGCCCTATGATTGGTTTTTGCCCAATTGAAATTTATAACGTATTAAACCCACATGAGAGTTTTAGTAGTACATAGATTTTGAAATATGATAATTCTTTGACACCTTTGAAACACAACTTCTTTACCTGTTTTCATTGGGTTGGCATTGCTGGCATAAGCTTCATTTTGTTTTTGTTTTAATATTGATCAGTAGAGTAGATTTTGTGTGGTCTTCTTTCACCTTTAGTAAAAGAGTCCTTAACTCTTCTTCACTTCCAGGCATCAAAGGGATATACTCAGTATATCTGAGATTTGTTATTCTTCTTCCCAGCAATTATAATTCCAATTTCTATTTCTTCTAATCCAGCACTTTTCCTGATATAGTTTGTACATAAGTTAAAGAAATATAGTGATAGTATACAACCTTGGTATACTCCTTTCCCAAATACAGATATAAAACATTATATGACATTTAATTAGGAAATGATGTTTCAGAGTAAAATGAATGTCTACCCCCCCCCCAAGACATAGGGATTATAGAAAGGTAAGGATTTGCAGGTCTGAGAGAAAGTTATATCAACAGTATTCCAACTGAAGATTCAAAACATGGTTATATGAATCATTTACAAAAGTGAATGTCTTTATTCTGTTTTATTCTGCATAAAACCCTGCCCTTTGAGGCAGCTGCCCTAACATTTATGATGAAAGTACATACACAGTTGTATCTGTGTTTAATGGTGTTCTGCCCCAGGCATAATTTAGATGTGAACAAGATACAAGCTATAATACTTTTTGGATTTTCAGCCTGAGGACATTCTTCATCTCCTTCCAAGGATAGCTTGTTCTTTTTCAACCCATAGAAGTAAAGCAGTAGCTCATTAAGGAACACTGCTAGCTGCTGCAGAAGAGAAAGGTCAGTTGTTGATCTAGAATTGCTCATCTTCAGACAACTTCAAACCTTTGCACAGCTAATACTGCATATAAATACGTAAGAGAAGCCCTCCTGTATCAGACCAAAAGCCTGTGGAGCCTAATATTCTATTATTATGTAGTGATGTAGCCATATCTCCCACTTTGACTGAGCCCTTTTGGTTGAAAGAAAAAGTACTTTTATCAGATTCATTTAAAAAACAACAACACTTTTTCCATTATTCTGCAGTCTTGAGCGTTCTTCACCAGGCCTCTTAAGGGAAGTTTGCCTGAGGTAGATTGTCCCTATTGCAGGAAAAAGTATTTTAAGGATGGATTCCATGTAAATTAGTTTTACTTGAGACATGAAATCCAGAATACATATGAAGCAAGGGAAAGGGAGAAACCAACCATGAGGCCAACTGCTACAAGGAGGAAGAGCTTCAGTTCAACAAGGAGACAAGTAGGGAGAGCAATCATATTTGGGGGGGGGCAGACACAGTGTACAAAGCTGATATGGAAGAATAGTTTTACAGGAAAAATTGGTGTGTATGAAGGCCTAAATATTTTATTCTGTATTTTAATGATGCCTTAGCAAAAATGCTAGTTTTTAAGGCCTTTTAGTCCAATATAACATAAATACATCAGGAAGTATTGCAGGCCCAATTGGCAAAAAAAAAAAAAGCAAAAAAGCTCAGGACCGTATTGGTTGGAAATGTGGAAGAGGCCTTCATCCTGCAGTGGATAGATAATGGCTAAAATGATGACGATGACATAAAGATAGCCAAGAAGTTCTGAAATCACAGAAGCACGGGGAGATTCATCCGAAAGACCAACAAAGCAAAGGGCTTGGGGGGGGAGGGGATATGTTAGAAATTGTCCAATAAAAGTGAGTCTGAGAAGGAAAATGGTCAAGGGATGTAATGTCCTGGTCTTTTGCCTGAGGTATGTGCACTTACTTATTTAAATATTTTACCTTAAGTGAGATACAGTCTTAAACAGATGTACAGTCTTATACAGCCGATCCAAAGTACTTTCTGCCAACAGTATCTGGCCAATTATGGTCATTTTAACCCAGCCTGATATACCTTGTACTATGGATTTGAACATAGTTAGTTTGGAAATACCCTATTTTGCTTTGTTTATGTCAGGTTTCTCCTGTGATCACCTGGGCTGGACACAGTTAATTCCATGATCCATTCGCTCAGAGCTCTTATTTAAAAGGAAGGTTAAAGTGGCAGCAATGCTGGCAAGCACTCTAATTTCAGTTGAGAAATCTGTATACCGTATAGATAAATTAGGGCATGGCATTTATGCTATTTTTCTTGCGTGCTTTCTATTTAAAATGGTTTGTTTCTTGTGAATAAGAAGGAGACTGCATCTGTCGATTGATTTCTCATCAGTCTGAATACCAATTCTTACAGCTTGTTGCCATTTCATTGGAAAGATTGCTAATGGCTAAAGAAATGTGGTTACTCACAATTGGTGCAGCAACTAAAAAAAGCCTATTGAAAATTATTCTGATCTGAAAACTGCAAAATGGCTTGAAAAAGTTATGGACAAACATAGAAAGACAAAGGGGGCTCTGTTCTGGTCCGCTAAATTGATGCTTATAAAGAACTTTAAAAAAAAAGGAAACTGATGTTGTTTGACTACTCTGCAAATTTTCTGTTTTACCACTAACATAATAGCTTAGTGTAGGTGCAGGACAAATGAAGATACGAGTTACAACAGAAGACATTTCCTTGAAGTCTTGCAACCAGTTTCAGTTCCACCCCGTATGACCCCAGAATTCATTCCAAACTAGAATACCTTGTCATTCAAAGTATATAGTTCCCCGAGTTCAAGATAAATTGTTAAACACATGTGCAGAATAGTTTGAGTTTAGAAAAATTGAAAGAACCTGGAGCTTTTTATATTAATTGTGGTGAAACTAAGGTCATATGTCAGGAAAAAGACATTTCAGTGGCCCTCCGTTATTGCTCCATTTGTTTGGTTTCATTAGTATCCTTGGATATTTGCTATTTACTAAATGGACAAGCATAGAAAGGTAAAGGAGAGTTATATAAAAGACATCTTGGCATGTTTGTATGGAAATGGAATAAAAATGCATATAGCACAAAGCATGCTTACACCAATGTAATAAGTAGAGCTCTAAATAATAAGGAAGCACAGTTTCTGGGAAAAAATACAAGCTATTTTTAATTCTTTAATCATTACATGTTTTAATTAAAATTTTGTTGAACTGGAAAAAAGAATAAAAGAGTAAAAGTACTGAAGAAATTGTCAGATTCTCACAGGGTATATCAAATAATGTTATGCTTAAAAGTTAAACAAACTTTTTCAGTCATTGTAGTGCTTCTGTACATATAATCAATAATGAATCAAATTCTGAGGGAGTAGGGTTATATTGCACTCTTTATACATGGTTGCTGTCTGTTTTATCTAAAAACGTACTTCTTCCTTTTGTGTTATTTTTGTTTCAAGCTCCAAATGATACTTTGAAGGGTCAGCTTCAAATACTTTATATATAGCATTTCCAAAGTAGTTCAGAAATCCCCTGAAAAATTCAACTTGATCAAAGTAATGTGCCCAAGTCATATTGGCTCATAATGACCATCAAGAGGACCACTGAGCCCTAAGTTTATAAATATACCTGTTGAGTGATGATTATCTTAATTTCCTCCTTCCCTCTCATTGGCATCTGACTTGCTCTTGACATACTGTAATGTAAGCAAAGAACTATTTTGGATTGCTGTTGTGCATGTATAGCACAAGATATTTAGAAGTGATTCTTCAGGAATGATTGAAACAAGAATCACAAATGAAAGAAGAGCTATTGGTGAACTTTCTAAGGCCATTTCCTCATTATTGGTTTATAGCAGGGGTCTTCAAACTTGGCCCTTTTATGACTTGTGGACTTCAACTCCCAGAATTCCTCAGCCAGTGTGCCTGGCTGAGGAATTCTGGGAGTTGAAGTCCACAAGTCATAAAAGGGCCAAGTTTGAAGATCCCTGGTTTATAGTATCGTTCAGCCATTGTTGTCATAATATAATGCTTGTCTTTGCTCCTGTTATTTTGATACAGGGAGCTTTAGTGATGCGAAAGCTTAGTGAAGCTATGAATCTGAATCTTAAACAAAAAGGGAACGGCCATTTGGAAGCTGCCAGCTTGGCCAATTATTAATTCAAGCCATGAATAAATAATATCATGCCTTGCCTTTCTTACCGGACCAAGAGGTTGCCTTGTGTCACTTTTGTATCCTTAGTCTAACTTAGTATATTCCTAAATATTTTGGGGTCAAAAATAGAATTGGGTCTAGAGTAGCCAACTATATTTTTAAATGAATTTATTACTAGTGTTGTGTCTTACCTAATTTGTACATTAAAAACTTTATTTAGGATATATTCCTTGTTGTAATTTGACTCTGTAATTGGATTAGACTGTTTAATTTTGCTTAGAGCATCAAGAGCAAATTCTGTTAACTATATTTATCTAAATCGGTAGAGTTTATTTCATAGAAAATAAGCTAAATATTTGATACACACACACACACATCACAAAATAACTGGGCCTTTTCTATGATGTCCACAACAAAAAATATCTGGAGCTATAACTGCTCATTAGGAAGACTTTCATCATTGCTTCTTAGCATCTGGTATTCAGAATCAAGTGCCTTTGATTTCAAAAATAACAGTTAACAAACCGATTAGCCATCACCTCATCTGATAGCAAATAATTCCATAGTGTCCTCTACATCTTAGAAAGCAGCAATTCCGTTTTATTGATCTTGAATCTACCAACATTTAGTTTCAGTGAATTATTCCATGTTCTAAAACAGTACGAGAGAAAGTAACTTTGTCTCTACTTATTTTCCGTAACTGTATGTCTGTTGCATCTTGCCTTCACTCTAAGCAAAAGGCTTCAGAGTCAAAGCTGTAGCTCCTTCATAATTTGAACTTCTCTTTTCTGCCTCTGTTCTAGCTTTATTATGCACTTTTTGGAATGCAGCAATCATACAATAATGGCCAGTCAAGTTACATTCTCTGGGATAAAACTGATATGAGCCTGTTTAGTAAGACTTTGTTATACTTGAATACTCATATTTGAAGAAGTTATTTCTTTAGTTAGTTACAACTCCATACGATACACAAGTAGAATATAAACACTTTCTCTCTAATGTTACCCTGAGCCTGGATTTCAGGAGACATCTGATTCATATTTATCATTGATGATTAAAGCTTACAGAAATATTTTTACTATACAAAATAAAAATTTGTTGTTGTTTTAAAGAGGTAAATTATATACAATTTTGAAAAATGATTTACACTTTCAATAACATAAAGCATGCTACAGTATAGGAACGCACTGCTGCTTCAGTAGCAAGTCAGCTTTCGAGGTATAATTTTGCTGTTGTAACAAAAGTAATTTATCATTGTTGTTACTTTCTTGGTTTGGCATCATCAACCACCATGGCTGTGACCCTTTTCATTTCTGTACAGGAAAGAACAAATTCCTGAATCATTTTCATCTTGTATATGTAACTGGTTTTACATATTGTGCTAAGCTACCATCTAACTTGTTTGAGTTTAAATTTGTACGTTATGTGCACTCACACACAGTCATCTGTAAAAAGAATTTGTGACTTAGTGTTAAATATATTACATAAGCTATTTTGGCTTATTTAACTAACTGATTAAAATCAATTATGGCTTAGCATGGTGTGAAAATGCAATGAGCTAGATTAAAGTGAAAGATTTGTGTGAAGGACTGCTTATCTTATTAGATTTATTTTTGAGTTTGAATCCTCCAAGTCTTTTTAAATGCTGGTTTATCTTTTATTTATCTTATGTGCTTAAAAAGGAACATGGTAGAATAACACATATTTGGGCATTACAGTTCCACAGCTATGTAATTTAATTGGCTGTGTGGTTCAAGTTGGATATGAATAATTTTCCTTGACTATAATTTACAAGGAAAGGCAATTGAAGTGAAAAATGACAAACAAAATTTGCAATTATTTCACTGCTGTTTTATTGGTATAAATTAAAATTAAAATGTGCATATTCAGGATGTATTATGTATGCCAGAGAGAAATGCAAACAAATGCAATTTTTATCACTTACAGCAGTCAACTGAGTTTGTTGATATATAGTTTGCAGCTAATTTTTCATTTAACCTAAACTGAAATAATGACTCTGTTTTACAGGATTTTCTATAAGAACTTCCAATTAATATTTTTTTCTGAACCAAATTAAAATTGATAAAGAGTGTCCTGCCAAGCTAGAGTTATAGAAATTCTTAGGGAAGCTAAAATAATTTTGATAAGATTAGCAGAGCGTCTCACAAATATTTCAGTGCTTTTTTTTCCCTTGCCTCGAGGCAACAAATAATTTTCATAAACCAGTAAACTAAGCTTCCTGATAAATCAGTTGTCATAATAATAAAGAAAAGCAAATTTAGAATGACAGTGTAACATTAAACAGAAGTGTGAAGTGATCAACAAAATATATCAGTTGTGATGTTAGTGAACTTGCAGACCACCCCCAAAAAACAACCTTTGCCCTCATTTAGAGGCCACCTTGTAATTGTTGATTGCATTTTCCCCCCTGCTTGGCACCATAGAAATTGAACTTACTTGAAATATGAGCTTATCCCAGGGGACAGCATGTAGCAGAATATAAAGAAGTCAGAGGATATTGAACTGCCTCTGAAAGGCTGTTTCTGAATTTATCTTTTACTATTCAATTGTTTGATGACATTAAAAAATATTGCCAGGTGACAATTTTCCTACATGGCATCATATTCGGAGATTAAAGAGGAGCTAATATCCTTGTCAGTAGCCCATGAATATTTTAAAGGAAAACATAATTTTGATCAAATTCTGGTTTCAGTGAATAGTACACAGATGCCATTTGAGAAATCCTGCAGTGTTACCATTGTTAGCATAACCTGTAATAATTGTGGCTTCCCAAAAACTTTACAATCCTAAAAAGCTTGTTCATTTCAGCTTTGTTCCAAATAATGTGCTATTCTGTCACTCCGCAATTCCTTAGAACCTTTCTATAAACTCTGCGGGAATAAAAGCAGCGATATTAGCATTATTATGCATTAATCTCATCAAAGCCAGTGCTGTGACAGCTTTCTGAGAGTTAGAAGGATTTCATTCCTTACCATGAAGCAGCAAGCTGGCAGGGCTGAAATGAAATGCTCAAATATGCTTCTTTACTGGAGAACAAGGTGCACGTTTTTTAATGGAAGTACTAGGAAAAACTAGTGGTACAACAACTCAAATCGGTTATGTGAACTAACCTTCTTGGTTATTTTTACTTTCATACCTTTCAAAGCTCTAGCTTCGATGAGAAGTCTAGAACCAGTTGCTTTCCTCATTTTATGGAAATGAAAAAAGAGCATCTACATCTAAAAAAGAGCATCTAAGATGAGCAAACTGAGCAGAACCTTGAATCAATTATGCATTATGTAATCATGGTTTATACTTTTGGTGAACAAGCTAGAGCCCAAAAAATATAGGAAATCAGATAAGATTTAATTGACATTAACAGATTAACATTTCTTATGTTAAAGCATCTGCTGCATGACATAAAACTGAGCTTAGACTACTGGAACTGCAAAATACAGTTAAGAACGAATACAGAACAAAGTATAAAAAAAAATTAAGAGTTTTGTGGCATTCAAGCAAATAATGAATAATTTCTAGCACTCCAGAGATACACAGTATATGGAATTACCTACTGCAGTGAGCAGTTTTTCTTGATGCCAGGAACCAATTTCATGTTAAATTATCCCATGATAAATTGGAGACACACTTCAGAGTGGTCCTGCCAAAACAACCTGATATTTTTAAGCTCATGAAAAGAACATAGTTACAATCATCACACAAGATGCCTCCATTTTTACTTTGTACATCCTTAAAAAGGGGTCCTTGAAACTTCCAAAACTGAATTCTGGCCCTAGGGCAGAAACTGAATCCTTGCCATGCCCAACCATTAAGAATCTACAGTGCCAGCAATTGTATTGAGGATTTTCTGTATGCAAATCATGTGATCTGCCATTAATGGTAAAACCTTTTCAGAAAAAAAATCCTTAACATTTCTATAGTAAAATATTATTTTCATATATATAACGTTTTTAAAGCTTTTTAGATCAGCAAAGCTATTTCCCCAGTGTTGCTAGTTCCATTTTATAATAGCTCTACTGCATAAGTCCTGTGATTCCAATATCGTGCTAGATGTTGAAAATCTATTTTGATTATGTACTCACAAAATATGTTTCCTAGCCTCTAATCTCACTTTATTATTATAAGGTTTTGTGAAAAACAGAGAAATTTCAGTCCTTGCTTTATAAACATTCTGATAGAATAAAAACATGCCAAAACATTCACTAACTTCTGTGGTGGAGTCAAAATTATTTTTTTTTCTAGGAATAATAATTGAAATGCGGAGAAATTATTTTGTAGCCCTATTTCCCAATTTATATTCTTTTATAGTTTAATGTGGCACAAACAAAAGTCAAAAGTTTGGTTTTTGTCCTGCAAATGTTATTTACAGCCCAAAACTAATTATTAAAAAGCAAAAGCAAATATAGCAGATAAGTCATGTATTTAAAAAATGTAAGACAGGCCTGAAATCATTAGTAATATGAATCTGACAACTTCTACAAGCTATTGATCTTAATAAGAATTTCACAACTTTTTGGAGGTTAAAGGGTCAGCTTTTCCTAAGTACGTAAACTATGCATGATAGCCTTAGGTAGAGCATTGTTTTTTATAAGTATGATGACAATATACAATGTTACTTTATTCTGATTGTAATTTACTGTTCAGAGGTTTAAAAACAGTGCAAAATGGATAAATTTAGTTTCTCTAGAACCTAAGAAGAATTTGGACCCTAGCTTCTCAGTGTGAATGACTGATAAATTTTACATAAGGCCCGGTTTCTAAAAGCTTATCAGTTGTAGTTAACTACTGGAATCTCTAAAGCTTTGACCTACCAATCTTTTTCCAATTTTAAATTAATTGTCACAACTGTCAAGTAAAATAAGAGTGACATTTAATACTAGGTTATATAGAAAGAATCTGTAATTATCTAAGGGCCACATTCCATGGCATAAACATTCAAACCTGCCAGTCTCCACTTTGTTGAGACTTTTCTTTTGGGGGTCATTAAACCGCTATTTCTGCAGCAGCTCCAATATGTGTAAAAGATTGTACCCATCTTCTGTCTTCTTTCAGCAAAATGAGCTTTGAGTTTCAGGCACTTTAATTTGACTAGTGGGAGAATATCTTGTCAGTAGTTTGTGGCAGAGGAAGACAATACACTGTCATTCAAAATCTGACTCCCTCTGTGAGAAGATGTAAAGATTTGCCATCATTGTCAGTGAATTTGTACATATCAATAAACAGTGAAACAAGAGATGCACAATATGTTTTATGTATAGGTGGCTGAGAATGGTATGTTGCTGATATTTTCTGGCCTGTGCTAGTTGCTACAGTGGCCAGGGTATGAGCAGGGTTGCAGCTGTCTACCAAAGTCAGATAATATTATGACCTTCTGATAGAAAACAATCACTTGAAAAACACTAATAATCAGTCAGTCTAAATGCCAAAGCCCATCAAAGAGAAAATGTAGAGCCTTAGAGGCTCTCAAACTTTTTAATGCAGCATTAATAATTCAGTGTCAGTTACTCAGCTATGTATTTTATCTTTCTGTCAATACTAAAATAGTTCTCCGGGTACATTTTAGGAGCATAATCACCATTAACTTCAAAAGCAACCCTAATTGGCCTAAGAGGGTAACACATTCCCTGCCAGCTCTCTCCTCTCTGGGGACATCATTATCCTTAGGTCAGAGCCCTCAGTCCTCTGAATCCAGACAGTGCTCTTGATATAAGAAGGCCTACCATAGAGTAAATTAGCAGTACATCGCAGCTTTAATCAACAGGTTGCTAACTCTTAACAAGCCAAGCAAACAAAGCAACTTTTCTGTATTATGATATAATATAGCAAAACAGGCAGCTTACCTGTACTTGTGGTTTTCTCTTTATTAAGCCAGCAAACTTGGGCTATTCCTGCATTTTATAAGAACTGTGATCCAGTTCCTCCATGCATCCTAATTTTTTTGAAATTAGGAAAGAGGTTATCAGTGGTTCCCTGTTTAAAGTTGGCCATTTTTGTAAACATAGGACAACAGCCTGATTTCAAGGACACTAAATACTGTACCAAGTATCCATTAATTTGGGAGCATGAGAGGAAGAAGTCTCAAGTTTAAGTATTTGGGGAATATATAAGCATCCTTGACATCTCTGCTTTAAGTGTGTAAACACAACTGAAAAAAACCTGGAAATCATCATATGGTGTAAGTGTAGTCCTCAGTTAATGGTGGTAATTAGAACCAGGAACTCTGTCAGTAAACAACACAAGGCACAATGTCACATGAGCATGCCAACTTATGACTGCCATTCTGACTGACAATTACAGTTGTAGTCATAAGGAAAAATTCACATCGTCATTAGGTGTAGTGTCTCGTGATCAGCATTTGTGACTTCTTGCCAGCAATGAAATGGCGATCATGTGACTGCAAGATGCTGCAACCATCATAATTGAAAGCTAATTGTTGAGCACCCATATCACAATCATGTGACCACAGGAATTTTACAATGGCTGGAATTTCAGGTGCTGGCCATAAACTTCCTTGTTCAATGCCATTGTAACTTGGAACAATCATGGAATGAAAAGTTGCCAACCAAGGACTGGCTGCACAAAGAAATAAAACTGATGGTATATGATGAAATTGAAGAGCTTAGTTATAATAGCAAAGATGAGGTCAAGGGCTGAGTGGGGAACACATCATGAGTTCTTCATGTGCAAATTCCAAGTGAAATTGTAGTAGAAGAACTTTTCATGATATTATCTTGAGCTTAGACCCACCAATTTAAAAGAGAAGATCGGTAATCACTTTGAAGTCTTGAACCTCATTGATATTGAGTTGTGGAATGAAATCAGAGAAGTTGTTAAGACTGAATATGAAAAGAAACTGCCAGAGATTAAGAAATAGAAGAAAGCAGACTTGATTTTGGAACAAATGATGGAAATTGCCAAGAAGAAAAGAGAAGCCCAAATCAAGAAAGACAAAGAATTCAGAAGGGAACTCAGAGAGTTGTAGAGAGTTTTTAGAAGGAGCTTCATAAAGAATTTCTGAGAGTTGTTAGGAAACACAAAAGGCAGTATTAGAACAACATCTGTAAAGGCACTGAAGGTAGAAACAGACATGGAAAAACAAAGGGAGTTTTTTTAACTCTGAAGGATGTCTCAACCTTGAATTGGTACACGAACGAATGCCAATTAACAGTGACTGAGTTGAAGAAGAAACAAAGATGGAGTATACTGAAATTCTGTACAAAAGAGGTGCCAGTGCACTATAAAAGATATTCCCTGCTTACCGAAATCTCTAGTATTAGAAATAAAATTAGGCAGTCCAATTGTTACCAAATTGGAAGGCTACTAATGGAATTGCTACAGAAATATGGCAAGCCACAGAACAAGAATCCATAAAGGTTGTAACCAAACTATGCCAATAAATCTGGAAAATGATATAGTGGCCAATAGATTAGAAGCAGTCAATCCACAGCAATACCAAAGAAAGAATACTTAGCAGATTCTGCACACTATCGTAAAATATGCACAATCTTACATTCTAGCAAAATAGTTATTTTTATTTATTCAATTTCTATAGTGGTCCAACTCAACCAAGTGACTCATTTGGTTGACTCATCCAACAAAAATGTTCATCCCATGAGCAAATAGTGCCTTTGGGCAGAGCTCCTCCCATAGTCATTGGACTTAGAACTGCTTGGATTTGACAACTTGATTTGAATTATTATTCGACATTGCTTGAGTTCATCGTATAGTTATTTTTGCATTGTATAAAGGAACATAACCAGTGAAAGTGGATTGTAAAGTGTATTGGAGGAGGGGGTTGCTTCAGAAATGCCTCTTTTAACTTCGCTATTTTTGCATTCCTTACAATTATCTAATTGCTTTTCCCCCTTGGGCAAAAAATTATTAAAATATTGATGACCAAAAAGAGTGCAAAAACTTCCAGATAATAAAAAGAGAGAATGAATACAAAAATCAGTTATTTATTATGACTTTAACTAATTAGGGAATGTTAAGTCTCGGCACTTTCTGACAATAGATAATACTTTTCATTCTCTGCTTAATATTTGTTATGCCTTGCTAAATTTAAATTGAAAGGTGCATTTTCATTTTCCTCCCTTCAAAAATAGTCTGTGGAACTTATAAATAATTTTCTCTACAGTATGTTGTTATGCATATCAAGTTGCTAGTCAGTTTATGAAGAGCTCTTGATTACTTCATTGCTAACGAAGTGGAAATTATTTAAAAATATAATTTGATCTGCTTGCTGCTGCAGCTGTTTCTTCAGTTTCTGCTGAGGTTTCTCATTTCACCTTTGCAGTGCTTTTTTTGTAAAAAGAAAAGGTGCCGGAACTCGCACACATCATACAACCCGCCTTGCCTACTCTGCAAGGTTCCATCCGTTCTGGGCGTTCTATGACAAAAAAAGCCCTGCACCTTTGCAATTCAAACCATTTTCTCCAAATGTGTTTTTTCATGACATATTCAATTATGTGGCTTTAAAATCAGTCCTTAGACATAAACTTCTGGCACTCCTTCATGATGTAACACAGTGTTTTTCAAACTTGGCAACTTTAAGATGTGTGGACTTCCACTCCCCAAATTCCCCAGTTAGCATGATAGCTGGAGAATTCTGGGAATTGAAGTCCACAAATCATAAAGGCTGTCAAGTTTGAAAAACACTAATGTAACACTAATAGTTAGCCAACTTCTGCTTAACATCTACAGGAAACCATTGGTGGGGTCATTCACCATTTTGTGGTCAGATATCATCACTATGTAGATGATACCAAGCTGTACATCATGAACCCTTGTTGACTAAGGAACATAATCAAGTTGCTGACCCAGCACCCGGAGATTGTGTGGCTCTTGGTGGGGAGGAATAGAATGAGGCTTAATTCTGACAAGTCTGAGTAACTATGGCTATTTGGGCATGCTATATCTGGAGGTATTCTATCACTGACTCTCAAAGGGATTGCACTTCAACATTCAAGGTTTTGTACAATCTGGGCATCTTCTTGAACTCTCAGCTCCTGCTTTAAGAACAGGTGGAAGTGGTGGCCAAGAGAGCCTTGCACAGGTATATCTTGTGCGCCAGTTTTATCCTTTTCTGGATTGTGAAGTCCTTTGGACAATCACTCATGCTCTAGCCACCTTGCACTTGGTTTACTGCAATGCACTTTACTTGGGGCTGTCTTTTAAAACTATAGTGAAACTACAGCCAGTCCAGAATGTGAACAAATGGACAGTAATAAGGATACCACATTATACATATGTCACCACACTGCTTTGTGAGCTGCACCGGTTACTGTTTGGCTTCCAGGTGCTGGTTTCCCTTTAAAGTCTTTCAGAGGCATAGGCCAGTGATGGCGAACCTTTTAGAGACTGAGTGCCCAAACTGCAACCCAAAACCCACTTATGTATCGTCGGGTGCCGGATGGGCGTGGCCCATTGAGGGGGTGTGGTCAATTGGGTGGGCGTGGCCCATTGGGTGGGCGTGGCTTCAGTGGTAACGGCAGACTGGATGGGACTAAAAAGTTCAATCAATCAATTCCAACTTTGTGAGATTTTTTTTCCCCCGCGAGAAATTGAAATTGATTGATTGATTGAACCTTTTTTTTTTTTGCACACGGCAGCGGAGGCCTAAAGCAAAAAGGTTTTATAAAACCCAGCTGAAGGCCTAGGACTGGGGCAATGGCACACGTGCCCACAGAGAGGGCTCTGAGTGCCACCTCTGGCACGCGTGCCATAGGTTCGCCACCACGGGCATAGGCCATCTGAAGGACCAGCTATCTTCAATCATTTCTGCATATCTGGTTGAGTCCACTAGGGAGACACCCTCCAGGTCCTATCACTTAAAGAATGTTATCTTTCAGGATCCAGAAAGCACACCTACCCAATTGCAATTCCTGCTTTCTGGAATGTTTTTCCTGATATTATTTGTGCTCCTACCCTATGTTGTTCAATAACTGAAAATTATTTCTGTCTTCTCACTCAATTTTGTGTCATCTGTAAATTAGATAAGCATTCCTTCTACTTCCTAACTGAAATAATGAGTAAAAATGTTGCCTTAGATATAATCTCTATATAAAGAGACTAACATAGTGGAATCTGGTTCTAAAACCTATACTGTACATGTTTTCTATCTTCTTTGGTTGTTCTGAAATAGGATACAATAATCCGTTTGGCAAGTGTATAGCTTTTTCTGATATAATCCGTACAGCCTTTTCTTGAACATAAGGAATATCAGATACTAATTTTGATTTTTAACCCTTGTTCAGGGCCCTATGTAGGAGTCCTACGTAAATGTCCTTTATTTTCAGTGTTGCTAACAATTCCCTCCATTGTTACAACAGAAATCTCATCTGATCTAGCATCATTGCAAATAAGACAAGACTTCTGGATGTAGTTATTTTACCAGGGACATTAGTGCCTAGATATTATCAGAACAAAGCTATAATTCAAGTATATAATAAACATATCACATTTGTATAAGCACTTTTTTCCTTCTAGAAGTCCTTTGTGCTTATTTATTTAAACTGCAAGAAGAGCTTTGAGCTGACACATGATGATAGAGTATCATCAGATCACTTCTCCTTTAAAAAATAATGAAACAGGTTGATGAAGAGAGAATATATTGAATTTCTGTGCATACGATATAGGAAACTGATCAATGCATTGATTTCCTGTAAAAGATACTGAGCATTTGTATGATAAGGTGAATGTTTGTTTTCTTGAAATGCAAAATAGCCAGTTTTGCAAGGCTGATACAAATGGTGATTGCTGTGTAAAATGAAGCAAATCAATACAGTACTGGTGAAGGGGGGAGCAAAAGAATTTTAACTCTTGGTTCTCTATTTCACTATTTTCTGTTGCATGTTCAGCAACAAAGACCATATGTTGTCAAAATATGGGAAAATATCACTATTTTCGCACTGTTAACACCATGGCAGCTGAAGAGGAGAAAAAGCACATCTGACCAGTTTTCATTCATACTTATTTTGTTATTATGAAAACTACGGCTAGTGCAGAAGCAATAGGGAAATACTATGTGCCTATGTCCTACAGCTATGGGAGCTTCCCTTGGATACTGAAACATAGGCAGAATTCTTGAAATTATGTGATCAATTGAATGCATATATACTGTATGTATGTATGTATGTACAACACACACACACACACACACACACACACACAATCTATGGTTATCTCGCCTATCAAAGGTGGTGTGGCCAAATGAAGATGTGCCATTGTTCACACCATTGTATGAGTCCTTTTGAATGTGTGTTGATTGTCTTCTCTGAAAGATACTCTTGTTAGGTTACTATATTTTATTCCTATTCAAATTTGTTTTAAAAGTGTGATTTTTAATTTGGAACTAAAGAACCTGAAATTGGGGCTGGGTGGGGAGAGGGAGGAAAGGAAATATAACTGTAAATATTTAACAACTCTGATTATAATGTAAATGAATGAAATATTTATTCTCTTTACTTCAAACTCCTTACCACCTGATATAGCTCCCATTTTACTTCCCCTCAGTCTGACATAAGAAACATATTAATTGGAAGCTGGTAATTTCAGCTCTTTGCTGATGAAGATAAATTGTGATGGAATACTAGAAATACAATGTCCTTGGCAATCCACAGAGACCTCCAACTGCATTTATTCTCACAAACACATTACTCAGGGTTTTATGTTTTTCAGATTAATCAGAATACTCTGTGGAATGGTTTCTAATGAACCAAACATTTTTTTTCTTTGAAAAAAGAATTGCCCATGAGCAGCTAGGTTGAAATGTTTTACCTTGCTCCAATATTTTTCCCAAGCTTCTGTTACACACACAGAGAGAGACACAGACACACACACACACACACACACAAGTATATATACATATTGTCAACTCTACAAATGAGCATGGCTGCAGCCATGTTTCCTATTAATTTTCAGTTGCCACATAGAACGGGGGGAGGGGTGTTGCCCAGGTGCTTCACTAGTCAAAATAATCTTTTGTTCCATGAGAACCAAGGACATTGGCTGCTCCCGAGACTGCAGGCTGGACGTTGTATAAAAAGCCCGCCAAGAAGATGTATTGGGAAACGTAGTTGCTTGCATAGTTTTAGGGGTGGGATTTTTTAACTTTGTATTGGGGAATTGTAACATGGTTTCACTTTTGACGTGCCGATACCAATAAACATGATCTTTGAGGAATTTGTAAGCCTTGGAGTTCTGCTTTATTCATCTCTTGTCTGTTGGAACCCTGACACATATATTCTGTTGCACTGAGCTACTTCCGTTTTATTTCCATATCTGAGGTCTTGTTATGCTAATAAGACATAAATTAAATGCAGATTATTCTTCCAACAAGATATACCATATTGGTGTACATAGACCAGGTTTAATCCAAAATATTTGCGATCAATATTTTATCTTCATTAAATTCCTTTGGCCTCGATCAGTTTGGGCTTTTAACTTTATTGAAATTGAAACTTGTTAAAGATAATTAATTGCTGAACCTGTTGTATACAAGACCAAAAATCCAAGAAAAGTGTTTCCAGTTACCAGGCAATGTGCTTAGGAGATCTCGTTTCTGAAGTCGGGCAAAAGGTTAACTTCTAGTTTTTTTCAATTCTCTCCTAGAGCTAATACGAAATATAGTGCTTGCCCAGTGTTATTGAAGTAGATTTTTTAAATAATGAAGGTAGTGTTCTTGGAAGAATTTACATATTTTGAAGGCTTATAAATTATGTTACTAAATACATAATAAAATATTTAGTTGTGAGATATAAGTTACTATTATTGTTTATCCACAATTATTCATGATAGAAAGGGCAGAAATAATCTTGACTAATAACATTCAGCATGAATGTAATAAGACTTTAATTGTGCAAGACTTTAGTTCCCATGAAACATTGCTGTGGGATTTGACATATTTTGGCAGATTGTGTAGCTGTGCTATATATGCTATTTATAAAAAAAAGTTTTAACATCTTAGTCATTGATACAAAGTAGTGACAAACTATGATATATTGTATCATGACTATGAACTAAAACGGGATAAGTTTAATGTTATTTAGTGTTATAGAGATTTGCTACACAAATTTTCAACATAGAGATGAGCAAAAATTTGTATGTAGGAAGAAAAGTTTTGTTCTTTCAGAAAATCACAAACTTTCAAAATTTTCATTTCAAGATTACGCTTCTTGTGAGGATGTTTGCATGGGGATCCTCTTAGGTGACCAAATGTGATTCTTTACAATGCTACTTTTAAAATGATGTTAACAGGGAAGCACTTCTTTTATTTGTTTAAAAATTTAGATAGCACTTTTGTAATTCTAATAATATAGTTAGAATAATAATAAAATATGCAATATAATTATATAATAGTTTATGTAATTTTAGTAAACATTAAATAAAGTACCCAAATAATGTTGCCACTTGTAATAAACTCTGTAAGTTACGACAGCACAATCATTAGTGGTAACTGGCAGTGGGTTAGTCAGAGGAATATTTGAGCAAACAAAGGGATCTTTCATTTTTGGCTGAAGTAGTCCATGCTGCACACCTGCCTAACCTCAGTGGGAAAATCATTCCATCTGTAGGTGCTGCTGAAGAAAATTCATGATTAAAACTTTATAGAAAACTGGCCCCAGTGAAAAGAAAGTGTTGATGAATTTCTAACTATTTTTTTTATATTTTATTTTGCCTAAAGCATTTGTACTGTATTCTTCAGCTTCGAAGCTCCCAGGATAGCTTACTGAATAATAAAAACCAGGTTGTTTTTGCCCTCAAGCTTATCAACTGAAAAAGATGCAATGCAGGAAGGGGAGAGGAGTGGAGTTGGGAGGAGAAGGAGAAGAAGGTGATTTGGCACCAGTTCTTTGATAGTCAGCTGTGATGGAAAGAAGCTGCTCAAGAAGGCCCAGAAGACACCACCCTCTCCAGGCAATATTGTCTTGTTCTTCTGAAGAGAAGAAGAATTTATCCTAAAGCCTCTGTAAGGAGGGAGCAATATCACCCAGCCCAATTGTTTACAGTCCTAGTGAATGGAGGTGGCCAATCTTCATGGCTTCTTTTCCACAGGGTGATTGAGCCTGGTGGCCTATATGAGAAGGGTCTGTACATTGCAGCAAAAATTTTAGGCTTTATTGTTCTTGAACAAAAAGACTATTAACCTACCCCTTCAACTCAGAGCACATATAATTATTTTCTTATCCAGTATATAATAGTCTTTTCTCATTATTCCCAAGTTTTAGCTCCATGACTTCTTCCATATAAAGAAAACCTTGTGCAAATATTGAACATTCAACATTTGCAGAATATCATAAGTGGTTGATTGATTCATTATGAACCATCAAGCTGTTCCCAGCTCCTAGGAACAGCACAGAGAGAATTGACTCAACTTGGTCATTGGATTCTTGCAGTGATGTACCCATTGCCCCTGTAACTGAGTCCATCTATTTTGCTGATGATGATCACCCTGTTCTCTTTCCTTCCATAAGAGGTCGAGGGAATGAAGAAGACAATTTCTTTTTCTCAAAAGGTTTTGCAAGTCTCAGATAGCCACAAAACATTCCTTGAGATTTTGCTTGAGGAACAATTGAAATAAGAGCATATTGCTAGAGCAGTGATGGCGAACCTTTTAGAGACCGAGTGCCCAAACTGCAACCCCAAACCCACTTATGCATCGTCGAGTGCCGGCGTGCGTGCCCACAGAGAGGGCTTTGAGTGCCGCCTCTGGCACCTGTGCCATAGGTTCGCCACCACTGTGTTAGAGCAATCAAAATCTTCCTCTGTAGCTCAGTAAGAAGTCTTCCTGTTCAATTTTGTAACTACTGGCGGAAAGATATTTTACCAAAGACTGACGTAGATAGTAATTTTTGCTAGCAAGTCATGCCTTGGGGATTTTCTCAAAGTCTTCCCCTCTATACTTCTACAGGTTGAAAGAGAATTCTGGTGAACAGATAATTCTATTATCAACTTTACACACTATCTCAACTGATTACCAAGCCTTTTGCACCTCCACACCCAGAATTAGGGGCAATTCATTGTGAAGAGCCTACCTTTAACTGAAAAATGAGTAAGGCTCAAGGGAACTTCCTTTTTTCTGTGTTGTTAAAAGTTAAGAGGCTGGATCTTGTTTTTCTGGGTGAGGCATTTTGTGAGCTTCTGACAATGAAGGTGTACTGTGCATCTGTGGTTTATCCTTACAGTTTTCCTGATTATATTGTAAGTAGTGATGATTGGACACTGTAGTTCTGCTTTGTTACAGAATAAAACATTTCTATTGTTAAGTTGCTATTGTTTTCTTTAAAAGCTAAAAACAGAGCTGAAATATTAATTATGATGCATACTTTTAATACTGTATTACATTGTTTCTTCATTCTGTGTACAGTTCTGAACACAACACTACTTTTTACAAGAACAGAGGCGTATACTATAAATAAAACAGGTCTAAATTATCAGTTACAACAACAAAAATAGAAAATACGCACACTGGTTTTGTGCTTGCAATAAATCTGTAATGTACTATAGTAAAGTTGCCATCCTTACTCTATTTCCAGTCTAGAATTTTGTAATATGTGTGTGTCCAGATGTATAGACTATCTTCCAGAATTCTGAGCAATTCTCAGCAGATATCATCCACTTAAGAAAAGTGCAACAGTGATCTATTGTGGCAAAGACTGTGTCTTATACACAAATGTTATTCCTTGTAAAACTAACATTATTTTTTCATTCATTTTGTATTTAACAAAAAGCTTTTGTGTTGACATTCCGAGTTTTCAAAAGCTTCTGCTATTGATCAGCTATTTTTTTAACTTCACTTTCCCCAAAGTATGGATAGAATAACAGAATTGGAAGGGACCTTGGAGGTCATCTAGTCCAACCCCCTGCTCAGGGAAGAAACCCTATACCATTTCAGACACATGGTTGTCCAATCTCTTCTTCTAGTGTTGGAGCATTCACAAACTTCTAGTGTTGGAGCATTCACAACTTCTGAAGGCAAGTTGTTCCACTGATTAATTGTTCTAACTGTCAGGAAATTTTTCCTTAGTTCTAGGTTGCTTCTCTCTTTGATTAGTTTCCATCCATTGTTTCTTGTCCTGTCTTCAGGTGCTTTGGAGAATAGTTTGACTCCCTCTTCTTTGTGGCAACCCCTGAGATATTGGAACACTGCTATCATGTCACCCCTAGTCCTACTCTTCATTAAACTAGACATAAACAATTCCAGCAACCGTTCTTTATATGTTTTAGCCTCCAGTCCCTGATCATCTTTGTTGCTCTTCTCTGTACTCTTTCTAGAGTCTCAACATTTTTTTTTACATTGTGGTGATCAAAACTGGATGTAGTATTCCAAGTGTGGCCTTACCAAGGTATTATAAAGTGGTATTAATACTTCATGTGTTCTTGATTCTATCCCTCTGTTAATGCAACCTAGCACTGTGTTGGCTTTTTTGGCAGCTGCAGCACACTGCTGGCTCATATTTAAGTGAAAGAATACAATAAGATTTGTCTGGCATGATCTCTTTTTGACAAAACCGTGTTGGCTTTTGGTTATGACTTTGTTTGCCTCTAGGTGTTCTCTGATTCGTTGCTTGATTATCTTTTCCAGAATCTTTCCAAGTATTGAGGTCAGGCTGATAGGTCTGTAGTTTCCTGGATCTATTTTTTCCCCTTTTTTGAAGATGGGAACTACAACAGCTCTTTTCCAGTCCTTTGGTAGTTCCCCAGTGCTCCAGGATCTTTGAAAGATATAGTTGGTTCTGAGATCACATCTGCCAGTTCCTTCAGAACCTTGGGGTGTAATCCATCTGGCCCTGGTGATTTGAACTTATCTAGGGTGGACAGGTGCTCACTTACCATTTTCTTGTCTATCTTAACTTGTGTTTCTAATCTGTTTTTTACGGTACTGTTTTTGATAGGTTGGACTGTTTTTTTCCTTTCGTGTAAAGACGGATGCAAAAAACGAGTTAAGCAGTTCTGCTTTCTCTTTCTGTTCCTTGTCACCGTGCCACTTTCCCCCACTAATGGACCAATCATTTCCTTAACTTTTTTCTTGTTTTTTACATGTTGAAAGAAGCTTTTTTGGTTATTGTTGACTTAGTTCATTTTGAGCCTTAGCTTCCCTCACTTCATCTTTGCAGGCTTGGGCTATCTGCTGATATTCTGCCTTAGTTATTTGCCCCTCTTTCCACTTTCAAATTGTCTTTCAATTTAAATTGTCTTTCAATTTATCAGAGAGTTCCTTATGCAGCTATGCTGATTTCTTCTGAGAGCTATTTTTTTTCTTCATTGTTATTGTACTAGACTGGGCTTTTATAATCTCACTTTTCAAATTTTCCCAAGATTCTTGGGTTGTTTTCCCCTTGAGGATTCTCATCCATGGAATTCTTCCCAAGCTCTCTCTAAGTTTATTGAAATTAGCTCTCTTAAAGTCCAAGACTCTAGTTTGACTTTGTTCTATTGCTTGGGCTTGCATAATGTTGAATTCCAATATTGCATAATCACTCCGGCCACCCCCCGCCAAGGTTCCTGTGGCTTCAACACCTTCTATCATTTCAATCTCTGTTAGTGAGATAAGTCCAATTAATGATTGTAAGCTTTCAAATGATTGTAAGCTTTCAAATGATTGTAAACTTTCAAATTTAACAGATAGAGCCACAACCCTGTTTCCACATATGAGCAATTTGTCTTTTCTTTAAAAAAAAAAAAAAGCACCATGAATGAGGCTGTTTAAATATTAATCCCTCAGTAAGGAAGACTAGGTAATTAAATTACCCACATACTCCTTTGTATTAACTTTCAGGAAAGGGAACCAGGCCTTAATGTCCATTACAATTACAAAGATCTTTCAGTTTTAAGCTAAAAGGCTCACATATCAAACTATGGCATAATGTAGTTTTCCTATTGGAGGATAGGATGCTGTATGATCTGTACCATTTAAAATCTTGAATTATATTGTAGCAGTGTGTGAGCCCATAGAAGGTTTGGGGGTCTTAAACCACTCCTTGCCTCCTCTGGGGCTACACCTCTGGCCTAGTCTTTCTGTCCTGGTGTAGCTGTTTAGTATTTATTGCTGTTACTACCACTATCACCTATCTTCCATGGGGATGCTCTTGCCTGCCCTCCTTCCCATTAACCTCAGTTCTATAAAAGTGATATGCTAGTCTTCCTTGACCATGACATTTTAGAATGTTAAAGATGAAATAAATTATATAGCTTCACTTCCTGTCTCTGAAGCAAAGTGATGCAACTAGGGAAATCTGTCTTTCCCATTCTGTTGGGTGCTAAATCAATCTCACGAGGAATAGTTAAAATCAATAGTTATATTTACAAAATAAAAAATCCTTTCTCAGTAATCACATGCTAGAACAAGATTGGAGGATATAAACTTATAGTGTTACTAAATCAGAGACAGTGTCTCAAAGCAATCCCCCATAGAAAAAAATACAAATGAGAAGATGAGCTTGGAGAAGATTACAAGATGGAATGGTACATATTTATTTATTCATGTGTATGTACACACACACACACACACCATTTAACACCAAATCAATCAGAGATGCCTAAGCATAAAAATATGCTAATATAAAAGACTTTGGTGTACAGGGATTCCATACATCAAATATATAATAACTGAGTTTGCATAGAGAAAATATATCACCAGAAACGATCAATCAGATTACTTAAACAGTCAAGAAAAGCATGAAATCTTAAATTTTAACTAAATTTGGTTTCCTTATTCCTTAGAGGCAAAGGTTTCTCTATGCTTCCCTGTATTTTACTTTAGAATTAGAAGAAAGGGCTTCCAAATTTTGTTCAAATAGTTTTTCTAGCTTTTTGTTGTTGCTTTTAAAAGAACAAGCATTAGGAAAAATAAAAAGATTATTTAAAATTCCCATTTCCTCAATACAAACAAACAGGAAAAAAAAGTCATGTATTCCTCAATGGGCCTGAACAAACTTTATTTTGTCTGACACATTTTGAAAACTTCCCTTAGGTTTAATAACAAAGCATAAAAACTATTCATCCTGAATAAGATCATATTACAATGTAAGTAATATTGTACTGCTTTTATAATTTGTTTTTAAAAAACCCTTTTGGAATAATCCCTACCACCAGTAACACAAGACAGCTTGCTTCTATCCCACTACATAAGGAGGCACGTTAAAGAACCAAACATGCTCAGCAGCCATTATCTAAATTTTGGTTTAATATGATTTAGTATCAACTCTTCATACCAGACATTTCCTGGCTTACTGATTTGGAACTTCCTTGACTTTTAGCAGTTGAAGGACTTGACTTTGGAAAAATTTTGAGAAATGGAGGGAGAACATTTTTAATCAAAATCAAGAAGAAATAAGTTGGGCAAGGAAGGAGATTGCTTCCCTCCCATGTTTCCCATGCTATGTTCTTGAAATGCAGTCAGATTGGTCTGCTTTATGTTGTGTTTTTAAAGATTAATATAATGTATCTAGATCTAAGGCACCTTTCCTTGGAGAATGTAATATTTATATATAGTTTTTGAGTTATTTGGTTTCATAGCTCTTGAACCTGCAGTTTTGTTTTCTTGCTTGGATGAAAGTAGTGATTGATTTGTTCAACCCAGATATTTATTCCTTTTACTTCATTATACCTAATACACCTGTGCTAGTTCTTAAGGCCTAAGTAGACTTTATACTCTAGTAGAAAGCTTATCAGCTTCTCTGCAGGTTGCTCAATTTGAATTTTAAAACTGGAAATGGTAAATTTGTGTTGTGCTTTTTGAGCTTACATGCAAAATTCTCACTCTCCTGTTGGTGTGAGAACTCAAGAATGGAAATCAGATTTGCAGTTGTTGTTTACAACGGATGAGGAGTTTCTGATGTCATGCTGATTGCCATTATATTTCCCTTCACCTTTTATGAAGTAGTGCAAGAAAATGCAAGATTGTGTCTTTGAATTTCTGATTGATGAATACTAATAATCATCCTTTCGGGGGGGAAATATTAACTTTTCTAGAAAACAAGTATTGTAAACTATTTTTCTTGAGTAGGGTAGCTTTCAGCCTTAGGTATTATTACTGTTCTCCAACAACACCTTGCTGCTGCCTGTTGCAAATAGTGGAGTAGCATTAATACAAGCAATAGAAACATTTTGAGAGCTGTATCTCAAAATCTAAGTCACTTCCAAAAGGGGTATACGATGTTCAATCCACAAATTAATCAACTATATCATTGTAAAATCACCAAACAACAATATTAACGCTTGAATACATCCTATGTATATATCCTCCATTTTGGTCCCCGAGTGACTATTTCAATAATCAGTCTTCACTAATCTTATGTATGTTAATAGAAGAACGATGATCTTATTTGGTGCAGTGGAGGAAGCCAGTCTAAAGAAAGGATAAACAATTAATCAGTGGAACAACCTGCCTCCAGAAGTTGTGAATGCTCCAACACTGGAAGTTTTTAAGAAGAGACTGGACAACCATTTGTCTGAAATGATATAACATTTCCTGCCTGAGTAGGGGGTTGGACTAGAAGACCTCCAAGGTCCCTTCCAACTCTATTATTATTGTTATTATTGTTATATTATTATGTTCTGATAAAGAATGTTGGCATCCCAAGTTCCTCCCACTGCATCTCACGTTTAGCACAGCTTCACTGTCTGCTGACAGTGGGCTTGATTGGACAGATGCTGTAACTGTTTCTTTTAAAGCCCTTTGTAGCTCTGGCCCCAGTACCCTCTCTACTACTTTTCCTTCAAAGGTAGGTTGATGTTATGCCTAACCCAAGAACAAGGTAAAACAATCCAGCCAAAGTTGGTTCTTTATTTCCATAAACCATATAGACAGAATCTTGCCAGTCTAAGCCTATACTGCCCTAATGTAATGGATATCCTGGGAGATTCTAGGACATGAGTATCCTAAATCTCTTCTTCCCATGATTCAGCTCCAGACTGTGCTATCTCTTGTCTCACCCCCTTCTTGCCCCTCTCCTTCCTAGGAACCTGTTGTGTTATTGTAGTTCATCACATCATCTCCCCCTTGGTAGACACATTGGAGTTGGACACTTGGCAATATTTTTCTGGATTAGTTGGATCCAGGATCAGGTCTTAAGGGGTCACATCAGAGTCATCTTCAGCTGTTCTGTCATCTCTTCCTTCCACAGTTAGGGATTCATCACGTATCGATCCAGCTTCTCTCTCTCTCTCTTTTCTAATATAATTTTTATTGAATTTTGTTTTAATAAGATAAAAATACAAATATTAGAAAGGAAACAAAAAAAGAAAGAATGAATATGTATGAAAAAAGAAAAAAGAAAAACAATAGAAAAGAAAAAAGAATATAATGAAGCATCTTTCAATCTTTTTTTACAGTGGTTATAGATGCATTTATATTTTATCCCCTCTCTCTTAAGGTTACATCATAATTTTCTTCTTTCCATAAGCTACCCTTACTAATCTTCAAACTCATAAATCATATTATTGTTCTCTTTTTTCAGCAAATAAGACCACAAGGGGTTTCCAGTCACTGATAAATGTAGCTATTGATCTTTCTCTAATCAAACAAGTCAATTTTGCCATTTCTGATAGTTTTTTCATTCTCACCAACATTTCCTCCATTAACGGTATTTCAGAGGGTTTTTTTTCATTTTTGTGCCTATATCCAAATTCAGCAACCCTTATCCTGCAACATATAAAATTTAGGAAGGGCAAGGGTAAAGCCCACAGGTAGCTTACCTTAAATCTAATGTTGTATAATATAGATAATCCTCAAGATATGAGCACAATTGAGCCCAACATTTCTGTTGTTAAGCAAGACAGTTAAGTGAGTTTTGCCCCATTTTATGACTTTTCTTGCCACAATTGTTAAGTGAATCACTATAATGAATCTGGCTTCCCTATTGACTTTGCTTGTCAGAAGATTGCAAAATCTTGACCCTGGGATACGTAAACCATCATAAATGTGAATCAGTTGTCAAGTGTCTGAATTTTGATCACATGACAATGGAGATCAAAACTGTGAAAAAGTTACTTTATTCAGTGCTGTTGTAACTTCAAACAATCACTAAACAAATGGTTGTAAGTCAGGGGTTACCTGAATTCTACCTTATCTAGTTCTCCAGGATCTAAGTCTGACCTCCCTAATTAGCTATGATCCAAAATAATTTGTGTAAACAAATGGAGTTTCATTGAAGCATTTGATTTTTTTTTTTTGGTTGGGCTGGTACTGCCAGCTACATAAATATCTCCATAAAATTTACCAGGAGTCAGGCTGAATATGGATGTGTCTGTGAAATGAGGAGCTGAACTAGACACAACATAATTCTTTGTTACGATAGAACAACTCTGCAGCAAAAGATAAATGCTGTTTAGTTAAGAAAAAACATTTTCTTTCTTAATATGTTAATTGGGCATAGGGCCAAAGGAAAAAACTTATCTTCATGTGTGAAGATCATGGAATGGAAAAGACAAAATAGGGTTGATATGTGTGCTATATAAGCAACATACATATCTATTTATTCAGACCATGCATGCTTCAAAAAATGATTTCTTTATTCAGA
Organism: Azemiops feae; assembly: GCA_023970755.1. Taxonomy (NCBI): domain Eukaryota; kingdom Metazoa; phylum Chordata; class Lepidosauria; order Squamata; family Viperidae; genus Azemiops; species Azemiops feae. The sequence continues at coordinate 344,655 of JALGBA010000366.1, forward strand.
GCATGGACAATTCTTCTGTTGGTCCATCTAAAAGGCAGCCCTGATAAACCTGTTGTAGACCTAACTGTAATGATGAGATATAGTATGTTTTCTCTAGCATAGAACAGAACAGAGGGATATAGCATTTGGCTAACACTGAAATTAGTAAAACTGAGAGAGATCAGCTGTAACAGGATTAATTCATTTAAATCTGACAAATGCTTTCAGGTTTGCCCTTTAATGTATAGCCTCTTGGGTAAGCTTTTAAGTGCTTTCCCTTAAATTACTAAACTAAGATTTAATGACATGTAGTGCTTTGTAATTATTTGACTGAAAAACTGGCATGACCTTTAAGAAAATAATGCATATGCATAAATGGGACTAATTTATTTAAATATTTTATACACAAACTATTAGGCAGGATAATATTTTATGTGAGGGAAATGATTACAATGAAGGAGAACAGTTAACGACACAGCTTGTAGCCTCAATTCTATTAGAAGGCATTATCACAGCATTAGTGGGCTCTGATTTGGCATTATTAAATTTGAGGTGAAGATATTTTTTTTAATGCTTAAATGGTTAATTGTACCTTCTTTTATTAGGAATAAAAAAAATCCTTTCTAGGTTTGATTTCATGCAGATTATGTGTGGGCATATTGCCCAACAGAAGTGTCCAAAGGTTTCTGCCACTCTTTTCTCTTTTCCAAAGTAGTGAAAGGCATCAAGGAATTCAGTTGTGGTCCTTTAGAAGTGTCAAGCTTCCCAGCTCACTCAGCAGATGCTACCCAGATGCTTGAATGGTACATCTAGAAAAGCATCTTGGTTGTTTCCTAGAATGAAGCCAGTTTAAGCAACGGACTGCTCTCTGCCAATATAAGAATATGGTGTCCTCTTCTATTCACTGCAGATGAGTAGCAAGGAAGAAGAAGAGTGGGGTGGGGGGAGCCAGCACTGGTGCTACTACACTTATTTTCTTCTCCTGCGTCGTCCAAAAGGAGGGAGCATGAGCTTTGTGCACATGTGCGTCTTCGTCCCATCCAGGACATAGCACAGAAACGTTGCTTGAGCAGGGTCCGTAAGATTATCTGGGACACTACTCATCCTCTTCATGACCTGTTTTCCTTGTTACCTTCTGAGAGGAGGCTTCGTGGTATCCGTAGCAGAACATCCAGATTCAGCCATAGTTTCATTCCATACAGCATTAACCTTGTATATTCAAGATGGACAGTATTTAATATTTATTTGCTATGTATATGTAGGGGTGCGGGTCTATACATATGTTGTACATAGTATGTTTAGGTGTGTGTCATGTATGTGTGTGTCATGTATGTGTTTCACTTTGAGAACGGGCAACTAAATTTCATTTTTGATGTGTGCCGTTGTGCCCACAGTAAAAAAATGACAATAAAGGTTATCTTATCTTATCTTATCTTATCTTATCTTATCTTATCTTATCTTATCTTATCTTATCTTATCTTATCTTATCTTATCTTATCTTATCTTATCTTATCTTAAGAGAAAGGAAGACACAGGTGCGTATCATGCAACTCATGCTCATGACTGGCTCTGTGGCCTTCTTCCCTTTTCCCTGCATTCCTGCAACTGCTGAAGCTGTGTGTGTATGTGTGTTTGATATCTGAGCTTTTTCACCATTGGGAAGCCCCATCTGAGAAGGTTATGGACCCCAGAGAGATCTACATTTCTTATAATAAAATTAGTCTACGTCTCAGTCTAAAATTAGTCTAAAAAGTGCTACCAGACTCCTCCTGATTTAAGGTAGCCAAGGAGTGTGTCTTACCTTTCACTGTACAATTATTTCTCCAACAATAATGACCTCTCTGGTTTTCCATACTTCAGTTTAATCCCAAGGGAAGACATCAGTTGTGAACTCACTTTGGGCGTATGTGGATCAGGTCTCCTGGCCAACCAGAGAGGCTCCAGAACAAAAGAGGAAGGAACTGAAAACAGCAGCAATAGCATCCTATACATCCAATATTTTTTAAAACTTCAAAAACATTTCGAGAAAAGTTTTAAAGGAAGAGTCAAGTTTTCTAAGTATAAAGTAGGAAAGCTTTCTGCCTTTCATATGGGGGGAAATTGAGAAACTGCAGGATACTTTTTGACATACCATTAGTTGTAATTAAGAATTTTTTGAAGCTTCATGCATATGAGATTTAATTCATGCATACCCAATTAAAGCAGGAATGGCCCCAGACGCACATGGGGCAACCAAAAGCCTCCAGTGGCATCACTTTAGGTCAGAAAACAAAAAACATGAATGTAAGCATTAAAACAAGCTTATTTTAAACAAGGATCATCCCCAATTAGCCTAGACTAACCAGAAAATCCCAGTCACACTCACTGTATTGAATGGGGCACTGCCCCCTTTGCATAATTTAAGCAATGCTGATTGACACTTTTGCTTTAGTCTCAGACGGCTAATCAGGTCAGAGGAGTAGGCAGTATTAATTAATTAGGCCATATATTTTTCTATACTTTCCTTCATTGTGTCCTTCTGAATGATGTATTTTGTAAAAGATACTCTCTGGAGCATTATAACATTCCCTAATTACGTAAACCTTCTTATTGTCCTTCTGTATCAGGTTCATTTTCCTATCTTGATCCCAACATTTCTGAGAACATTACTAAAACTATAATAACACTTACCTGATATTTTGTCTGTTGCATCTTGGTTTGGGATGCTTGTCATAATTAAAACAGTGACTTGGCTTCCATTGTTTTGTATGGGTGAGTGCTTTCTGCTATGATTGTACAAAGATTTGGTAATTGCAAAATCTTTGATGTACAATAGCAGTTTTATATGTCCATTTCTAATAAGCATTTTTCCCTTATGGCTGTTAGAAAAGTCTGAGAGAAGAGATAGGATGACAGTAATGGGAGCTCCAGGGGACAAGCACTAATTTTGCAGATCTAAACCAAATGCAGGTACCAGGTTCCTATCATAAGTTCTCCTATTCCCTTTAAATCACTGCCACCTTGGATAGCCTGTCCTTCTTTTGAAGAGGTTCATGTTGCCAGCTAATTAGGGCAAAGCAATCATATTTTTATGTAATAATAGATATGGTCTAGATGAGCTTTATAGCATTGTGCAAATGTTTAAACTGTCTTTGGAATGCTCTCCTGGATACTGTTTCTTGATTTGTAAATGTTCTGATCTTCGTATTCAATGGATTTTCTTTTTTAACAGCCCAAATTAATTAAACTCAGGAAATTAAATATTTGTCACTTTTAATCAAATAGAAATCTAAGACTTGGTAATGAAATGAGGGAGGCTTAAAAAAAACTTTGAAGCTGTTAAAATTAGATTTAGTAGAATTAATTAAGTATATTCTGTCACTATGCTATCTTGAGGTTTTTGACCCAAGAACCATTTAATTTCAATACTGTTGATATGAAAAATTCCTCATAGTTGAAAAACTAATGCAATTTGGTTTTATTCGTGCTTCGTGCTGGGTTCTCCAAGTAGCCCTTTATATTTAGGATTAGCAAAATTATTGTTGCCTGGGTATGACATTATCTGATGACAAAATTGTAACATTTGCTTTCATTTCTTTGGTTTTTGAGACATTCTCTCTTTATGCAGGTAATATTAGAAGTTCCAGGAAGGAAATTGCAGTTCTGAGGCTTTGTTAACATTAAGACAACCTAAATTATGTTTTAAATTTAAATATGCATTTCTATAATATTTTTAGTGGAAACTATTTCAGGCTATTATTGCTTGAACAACAAAGCAATTTGCAGAATCTTGAAAAAGGAGAGATGCTTATTAATAGGAAATGGAGTGAAATCAAGGCAGATCACATGTTAAATTTGTGGTGTAAAACCTATTGAATTGCAATTTTTCTTACTCAATCGTAAGTGAGCATATTATGCTTCGGAGCACATATTCCTTCCAAACCTTCAAAAGAACAGGGATATTCCTCCTCCTCCTCCTCCTCCTCCGCTCCTCCTCCTCCCTCCTCCTCCTCCTCCTCCTCCTCCTCCTCCACCACCACCACCACTGAAGACACAGCAGGCCCAGTTCAGTGGAGAGTTCACTGTCTTCAGCACCCAATCTGGACTCCTCACTTCCATGTTCATGGTTATATGCCCCCACCAGCTATGTTCTCCGAACCCAGGGTTGCTAAGAACCCATACATTGCTTAGAAATAGTGGTTGTCTGATTTCTCTCTAGACAAGATACAGAAGTAGAGTCCAGAGTCTGACTGGAGGAAAAACCTGACCACCTGAGGCTGAATCAGGATAAGGACTGATAATAATAATAATAATAATAATAATAATAATAATAATAATAATAATAATAATAATAATAATAATAATAATAATAATAATAATAATAATAATAATAATAATAATAATAATAATAATAATAATAATAATAATAATAATATAAAGTTGGAAGGGACCTTGGAGGTCATCGAGTCCAACCCCCTGCCAGGCAGGAAACCCTATACCATTTCGGACAAATGGCTGTCCAGTCTCTTCTTAAAACTTCCAGTGTTGGAGCATTCACCTTACTTTTTCACCATTGAATTTCATTTTTGTTAGATAGCGCCCAGTGTTCAAGTCTGTCCAGGTCCTCCTGTATCTTAAGCCTGTCTTCTGGAGTGTTGGCTATTCCTGCCAGCTTGGTGTCATCCAAATTTGATGAGTTCCCCATCTATCCCCTCGTCCAAATCGTTGATGAAGATGTTGAAGAGCACTGGCCCCAGAACAGAGCCCTGGGGCACCCCACTGCACACTTCCCTCCATGTAGATGCGGTTCCATTGAGGACAACACGCTGAGTACGGCCGGTCAGCCAGCTACGAATCCATCTGGTGGTGATGCTGTCTAACCCACATTTTTCTATCTTATCAAGTAGTAGGTTGTGATCTACTTTATCAAATGCCTTACTGAAGTCCAAGGAAATTATATCCACAGCATTCCTCTGATCCACTAATTTTGTCACTTGGTCAAAGAATGCAATAAGGTTTGTCTGGCATGATGTTTTTGACAAACCCATGTTGGCTTTTAGTAGTGATTTTGTTTGCCTCTATAATATAATATAATATAATATAATATAATATAATATAATATAATATAATATAATATAATATAATATAATATAATATAATATAATATAATATAATATAATATAATATAATATAATATAATAATATAATATAATATAATATAATATAATATAATATAATATAATATAATATAATATAATATAATATAATATAATATAATATAATATAATATAATATAATATAATATAATATAATGATAGCCATTATAGCGCCTCTTCACCCAAAAGTTGGGATGGGGAAGTCTGTGTTTGTGTGTTTGCTTTACCCAATCCTTGGCCTCTGAAAATAACTTAACCCTTGGTTCCCCCTTATTAAGAATTATACGGAAGAGTTAGGATTAGGGGACCAGTTGTTGCCTATTTTAGATAATACCCATCGAGTATATAAATTAATTCAGGAATGCGGATTGTTCAAATGCCATTTTTCTCTTCTTTACAACGGGCTGAACCTTCCTAATAAGCTATGCTATTATTGAGGGATAAACTATGCCTAATTTTATAGAAATCATGACAGGGGTTTTCAAGCTTCCAGGAAGGTTACAGCTATTTGCTCAGACCGACTTCTGCAGTATTTCCAGTAATCTTTGCCTGCAAAATTTGACTGAGATCCTCCCTTCCAGCTGGTGTTTATTATCCTATTATCATCATATAATAAACATTCACACATAGAGCTATCAGACTCTCATTACAATATCAAAGATAGAAAGCAGGCACGTATAGACAGTAATCTATTAAATAGCTTACAAGGTTAAAATAGAAGCTAATAATAATTGAATTATATTCGGAAAGAATAAATAAGTGAAAGGACAGGACTATCTAATGCAATAGCTTAGTGCAATTTAACCAGCATACAATATTGGAATGCATTGTGAAAGGAAAAAAAAAGAGAAGTGGAAAAGAATCAGGCTGAAATGTTGAACAACTAGAGTAAATGAAGGTTCAAAGGAAGATATTGAAAAAAAATAGTTGGCTATTTATACAAGAGAGGACAGGGAGACATACAAGTACAGAAAAACTGACCCTTGTTAACAGTGAGGTGCGACTAAAACTAGAGGAAATGTACTTCTCTATCGCACAATCTCATGACCTATCCAAAACACTCTGATTGAGGTGACCAATTGCAAGGGCCATTCTGTTTTTTGAAGGAGTTATTGATCTCTGAATATCATGCCCTCCTAAGGTAATGATTTTAAATTCTTCTCCTCCACCCTCTCTTTGAACAAGGGGTGACATCCTACCCTTTACATTATTGAGTTCCTGAAGTACCGGTAGGTGAAGTTTTATGGAACATTTTTAATTGGAAACAGGTTGATTAGATTCTCACCCTCTTGAGGCAAAGCATCCCAATCTGCTTTAGTTCAGAGTTCATTGGAAATTGACATATCCATAAACACCTCCAAATGAGGCTGTCCATTTCAATAGATCCCTAAGAGGGCTTTTAATTAAATGATTTTGGATTGATTGAAGCGCTCAGTTTCTGGTATTTATTAAGGAAGAGTTCTTTAGTAGTTAACACTCTTTTGGTAGCACAGAATTTTTAGCCCTGTTTCGTAATACTGAGTTCTCTTTGTTGAAATTGCAGGTAGCTTAGGAATAAGAAATCAATTGGAAGATAAAGAAGAATTGCCAGTGTAGTTTGTTAAACCTGGCACTATAAAGAGAGTTGTAAAAACAAGTAGAATGAGTAGTAAATAAATACAGGCATTTATTTACTATAATGCTGCTCTTTACACAGGCTCCTTTATATGTCTGTCACAATGTCTTATATGAAATTATGTATAACTTAAGATACTTTGTGAAATATGCGGTGCTTTTTTACTGTCTAGAAATGTACATGAAATCCCATCTTGTGACAGGGTGTTTCTTTAGCTTCAGGGAATGTAATTTGAATTATATTTTTTCTTATTTATTTGGAACACCTAAAGAACCAGGTTATGACAGATCCTCCTGGAGAAAATCTTTGTGGCCATTAACAGTCAATATCAACTTGGCATTGAGTCAATCAATACTTATTGCAACTTTTCTATATTCCTCACCTTCTTGCAACTCAAGCTTATTTGCAAAATAAAAATAAAACATCAAAGTATACATAATAAAATTATAAATGTAACCCAAAGCTGCCATCCATCCCTAAAGTAGAAATTTCATAATGTAGGGACTTCTGCTGATAAAACAGGCCTCCAGCTCTCTGTCACCTCACAAAGGTCATCCTATTCTTGGGGAAATGCATAACGTGAGATGATTCTGGAAAGATAAACCTGCAGTTCTATGGATACCAAATCCTGTACATTTTTAGAGATGAAAACTAAACCTTAAATTGGGCCTGAAAGTCTATTAATTACAACATGGTGATCTCAACATAGGTTTAACCTACCTTCTTATCAGTCCACTGCATTTTGGACTCATTATAGTCTAAATTTCTGTCATGGTTGTAAGGCTATCCTGTTCAATAAAGATCCACAGCTGGCATACCAGCCAAATTTGGGCAAAATCCCTTTTGGTTACAACTTCTACCTGCCCCTGAAGCAATAGCCACAAGTGCAGGAAGATGCTGTTTTGGGATGAATGCAATTCTATCAATCTGGGATCGAACTGGATAAGTCATTTATAGTATAACCTGGTCTTCCAAATATTTTGATTTTTTTCTCACAAATTCAGTTCCTTTACAATCTTCACATGTTGCTTTAAACCAGGGGTGTCAAACTTGCAACGTCACGTGACATGTCACGACATATCACGACTTTTTTGCCATTGCCGGCAATGGTGTGGGTGCGGTTTCGCTACGATGCATCAGGCCCGTGGGCTGGCAGTTTGACATCCCTGCTTTAGAATTTCACACCATCCCTACATGACCTAATGTAGTGATATATAGGTTATCATCAGTACTGGTTAGTATTCTCTGGTCAGGCATGAAACACCACCAAGGCTATCTAGCAGGATGCCATAGTCAGTGGCATCAAACACTGCTAAATAGTTCAGTAGAAGCAGAGGACATCCATTTCCCATACAAGTCCTGACAAACTCACCTCACAGGATTATTGTTGTTGTGGAGAAAATAGTGGGAGGAAGCAGTACTGGTATGTTTTTTGCCTTCATCCATCTTCTACATTGTCTTCTCAAACATATTCACCAAGAAAGGGAGATTAGAGAATGACTGCAGTTTTCCAAAATGACTGCACTGAGAGATGGTTCCTTCATGAAGAGTTCCACCATTGTCTCTTTTAAAAATAGAACCTCCCTTTCTCTAAAAGATGAATTTATTTCTTTTCAAATCCTCCTCTCAGGATCCTGTCCAATTGCACAAGGGAGCCACAGGGACATGTATCCAGTCACCAGGAAGCAGGAAATTATACTACATATCACTCTATTCTCTCTCTTAATGAAAGGAACAAAACACTGGTGGCTCTGAGACAATTCTGCAGACCATCTACTTCTGCTATCTTTTTCACATTCTTCAGAGCCTGCAGCATAAGACATATTTACCTCTGCGAATCTGGTGTTTGGCTTCTTGATACTGAAAAGAATCCTATAGATTTGAACCATCTCAATTGATACAGCTTCAGTGCATTTCTTTCCAATCAATTTCAGTAATTGTTGGCAATATTATTAATTATTCATGTGGCCACTGGATGATGCATCTAACATTCCTAGAGGAATATGTTGCCTGAACGTATACTTATATATACATACAAGTATACTTATAGGAGCTATGGTGGTGCAGTAGTGCAGGCTAATTCAGCTCACTGCCAGGAGTTTAATCCTCACCGGCTCAAGATTGACTCAGCCTTCCATCCTTACGAGGTCGATAAAATTAGGACCCAGATTGTTGGGGGCAATATGCTGACTCTGTAAACCGCTTAGAAAGGGCTGTGAAGGAGTATATAAGTCTAAGTGCTGTTGTATTGTTTGTCAAATTTGTACTCTACCTCTATCACTCAAACTCAAGTGATTAAGTAGAAAAAGCACAGATACAAGGACAGATAATATAATAGCATCATTATAGCAATCATCACAAGTAAAATTAAGGGTCCAGAACAACATCAGAAACACATCACAACACATCATATGCTATTCAAAACAATTTGTTTTTAATGGCTTACAGAAAGGTACTGATGTGGAGGCAATATCCAATGGGAGACTTGCACACTGTCCACATTGAACAGTGTGGAATATTGTGGAGGCAATATCCAATGGGAAACTTCCACACTGTTGATGCATCCACCAAACAGCAACACCAGTAAACCTCACTTCCTGTCACCTTGCAAAGCAGGAGAGCACCAGTAATTTCTTCCAAATGCATGAATGAGTTGATTCTGACTGGAGAAGATGACCTGTGGTGGAAAAATGTTTCTAACTCATTATGTATTGGAGGGATGGGAATTTTTCTTTGTGTTTCACCATTGATTAGTTGCAAGTAATAAAGCATGTGTACATATCAAGTCATCTCCTATGGTTTAAGAGGTTTTGTCCCAAGTAGCAAGAAGGAAGGTTTTTGAGGTCTGCTTTCTTACCAGAAAAGGTGTTAATTCTTCCTTGTCAATTATCTGGTGACCACGTTCCATTTAGTGGTCACAGTAAATTCACCTACTAGATTTTGAATGCACGTTCCTCTCCTGCTGTTTAAACAATTCCTCAATCAGAAAACTCAAATTCAGTATTCCATGTGGCAACGTGTTTTACAAACTGATTGTTTGTAGCTTGTTAATTGGTGCTATTATTCAAGATAATGAAGATAATTTTCTATTTTGTCTTCCTTATTGCACAAATTGTCCAGAATAAGAAGGCACTTTTATCTGGGGAATTGTTGGTACAGTACTACTCTGCAGAATCATGTGGATGTTTTTAATGGGTTAGTTCTGTCAGAATGAGAGCAGAGGATGTATGAAAGCTATTTAAAAGTGCATAGAACTCAAATAATATATATAAATGATTAAGTAGTTAATAGAATAATTAACAGATGGCAGGAACAATTATGCATTCATATTTCTGTGCAACAACATTTGGTAGATATAATTATTTTACACAACAGATGTTAATTGTCTTTCTTTTAAGAAAATTACATCCCTAGGAATGCTTCATGAGAGATGGCCAATTTTAGACCATGTATACATTTATAACCCCTTACTCCATAAAAACCTCTACTCTTACTATTCTAAGTTTTCCATAGTGACAATGGTGAAAAGAGCTCCTTTGTCTTAAAATAGTAACAAGTGGCAGATCGTTAGTAGGGATCCACTCATTTTATGGATCTTCTTGATATTGATAAGAGGGAAATGTGCTAACCTATTCTTGTTTAATATACATAGAACCACAAAACTGAATCAGTTTTGATTTCTGTATTCAGTGGGAATGAGATTTGAAATTATATGGAGGGTTTAAACATGAGAATCAATCTGGTTTAATTCTAGTCTCCAGAAAAAACAGAGCTCTAAAATATCAAAGGGGTTGTAAAGCATGTCATTACTGCTTAAAGAAAAGACTGTCATGGTGTGCATAGCAAGTCAATAACCAACAATTTATCAGAAGAAAAACCCTCCAAGGCAGATCAGGCTAAAAAACTAGTTTTGCATGCCATACTATTTTTATTCTAAGATTGTAATAACAAAATATTGCAAGTATGAATGGGCTTCCCCATCCGTCCTTTCACGTTCATGAGAATTAGGAAGGGTCTTGCCTGAGAGAGTTATGTGGGTTACAAATCTGGCTGGTCAGACTTCTTTTATCTGACCACTCTCTTGGTTATGGCTCTTCCTCCTGTTCCTCACAGTTGTTCCTTCTGCCCTTACATTATCTTTTCCTAGCCAGGATATGTTTTTGTTACCAACCCTCACCTTTCCTACCATTCTAGATAGTAGAATCACTTCCAGGGGCAAAATATTGTTCAGTTGCTTATAAAACTGGAGAGTCCCATGCAGACCGGAAGATTCTTCCTTTGAGTCATAGCAGATCCTACGTTTCTATTTAATACCAATTTCTATGTCTTGTTTGTTTTCCTAGTTTCTAGGTTTCTTTGCCTTTTTTTGTATTTTGATATTTTATATATTCTGTTTTGTTTTATTGAACAATGAAAAATAAAACTCTGTGTGAACAACCAGAAATGGTCATATTTTAAAAAGAAAGTTGCCAATATCCAGTCATTTCTCTTTTCAGAACTGAATATACAAATTTTTAATTCTTTTTTAATAACAGCCCTGAATCTTTACTAAGAGGATTTGTTATTTTTACTTGAGTTTTAAATGTTTGAAAACTATTTTTTCCTTTACAAATAGCAATTAAATAGACATCTAGGGGCTGGAAAATAGTCGCATAGGTAATTATGAGCTGGAAGCAGGTAGAAAAAGTGATTTGTAGATATGGGATTTAAAGGTGTCTGGCTTTTGGTGGATTCTACATATTAACATTTTGGCAAGAAAAGGTGGTAATTACACATCTTCAACATAATCTGAAACTGAAGAAAATAGTTTTTGTGAAGGATAATTGTGATTGAACATCTGCTTCATAGATTATTTAATTCTATGGGGGCCTTTCTATGGGGCCCCCATTTCTTTAGTTGGTAGCTTCATAGTAGAGCAGGCATGTCAAACTCGTGACGTCTTGGGACTTTTTCCCCATTGCCTGCAATGGGATGGACGCGGTTTTGGCATGATGCATCCGGCCTGCGGGCCGGCAGTTTGACATGCCTATAGTACAGGGACAGAAGCAAGCAGTACATGCAACCCAGTGTGAGTGATGCCATTCATGCTTTCTTTGATCCTCTCTTTTTTACCCTCTTTTCAACAACCCGCCATTCTTTATTGTTCTCCAACTTCTGTTCCATCTTCAGCCTGTTTCATCAATGGAAGATGAATAACCTCTAGAAGAGAATTTTAAAAGGAGGATAGGGCAGAAACTGGAAAAAAAATAGAGCAAATACTGCCTGCAGCCATACTCTTATCTGGTTGTGACTTGATACCAAAAGTCATTTTACATTTCAATGGCGAGCTGGCTTTTTCTATGGAAAGCTAATGGAGCCCCATGTCAAATTACTAGGTATTTTCTGATGGCATGAAGGCATAGTGTGTGTGTATGTGTTTAAAACAAAAATGTGTTGAAGTAGTGGGTAACTTAGCTCTCTGAGAAGCCCCCTTTGCTTTTCTTGTTGCATTGTAATTCAGATTTTCTAATTTGCTCATCTAAATCCTTAGACAAACCAGAAATTATCAAGTATTGCTTAAAGTTTGGAATGGAAATGGATGCAATGTGAAGGAAAACAAGTGTAGCGTGAAGACAACATTGTGGGATTTGTAACAGAAGAAAATCAACTTGAGTTTAACAATACTTATTTTATCCTTATTATGGCTAAGTTGCTTCTCTCCCTTGCACGAGATATTTGAGATACTTAGTTCTGAAAAAACAAGACAAAGAAAAAAAGAAAGCTGCCAGATCAGTCTTCCTGTGATGTTGTTTGACTTGAAAATCACAGGAACCTGTTAAATGAGCAAAAGTATTTGGTTTCACAGATATGTCTTTTTGTTTGCCCTGTGACTCTAATTTGAATTATCCCTAGGGAGGCTTCTGTGTCTCACAGAGAAGAATTTGCTTTCAAGAAAAAAGAAAGACAGATTATTATTATTTTTGCCCTAAGCACGATTTGGGCCTCTTTTGTTTATTTTAAAAGTCTGCATTACCAAGTTATCATTCTAATGGCAGTGTAATCCATCTGCACATTTTTCCCCCTTACCTTAGTGGTAGTAATTATTCAGTAAAAACCTGTAAAGAGCAGAAGTGGTTGTGATTAATTTGCCATATACCAGTACTAATGGCTGGATGTTTGTCAGTATTTTCTGGATGCAATAACTGACTGATTAATCACTGTTGGCTGATTCAAACAGTTTAAAATACAACATGGAGTTACTATGTGCACATGGTATGGATGGAGTTATGTATATTACACTGTGAATAAGCATTGTTTACTTATACAGGAGGTCCTCGCCTTATGGCCACAATTGAGCCCAAAGTGTCTGTTGCTAAGTGAAATATCTGTTAAGGGAGTTTGCCCCATTTTACGACCTTTCTTGCCACAGTTAAGTGAATCAGTGTAGCTGTAAAATTAGTCAAACTGTTGTTAAGTGAATGTGGCTTCCCCCATTGACTTTGCTTGTCAGAAAGTCGCAAAAGGGGATCACATGACCCCGGGATACTGCAGCCGTCATAAATATGAGTCAATTGCCAAGTGTCTGAATTTTGATCACATGGCATGACATAACTGTGAAAACTGGTCATAAATCACTTTTTTAGTGCCATTGTAACTTTGAACGGTCACTAAACAAACCGTTATAATTTGAGGATTACCTGTATACCGTTCCTGATTCCATATTATTCCAGTCACGTGCATCTCATTTGAGATTGAACATTCACAGGGGCAAATCCTAAGTGCATGGTCATGAATGCACAACTGCAGTGCTATTTAACATTAGAAAGAAAATTGCACAAATCAATTTGTATACCATCAATCTTCACATCCATCCTCTCGTGTTACCTTAGAGGCCTAAACATGCTAACCAAGAACTACATTGCCCTTAGAAGGAAATCTTAGTTGAAACCTAGAATCTTCCTACTATGAAAAGTTGTTGTGGGGAAAAATCTTTAGATGTATTAGTTCTTAATTGTTTGACAATTGTTTGCCACCCGAAGTCACTTTCTTGAGATGGGTGGCTCTAGAAATTGAATGAATGGATGGATGGATGGATGGATGGAATGAAGTATTGTTGCTTCACCAAAAAACAAAGGATAATGTGGACTTTTTTCTTGTTTATGCAAGTACCCCAACACGCTTACAATAGTTTCAATAAGGAAGTAAGGATGTGTTTCTTAACACAGGATTGAAGACTATACACCAACAGGTGCAGAAGTAAAAAATGTGGAACAATACGTTTTTTGTGTATGGGGTGAGGGGAGAATCCTAGATAATTAAATAACTGATAGTACAAAAACATGAACATATATTTATTATAATTAATCCCACCATATCACAGCATCTATTTCCATCTAGTCCTGATGCTTCTGCAGGGGGCAGAAGTAAAGAGAGAAAGAGATTGCATATCTTGCCAGAGTTAAGATCTGTGTGCTCTTAATTCTCACTGCAGGTGTGATACCTACAGTTATATTTGTGTGATACCTACCAGTATATTCCTAGTAAAAGTGAAAAGGGGAGAAAACAAAAGAATTTTAATTCAGAGTAACTGCTTTTTTCATCTTCCATTTTTTTTAAAAAAGCAGACATAATGGAAGGGACTAGAATATACGAGTCTGAAGTCTCTTCGAGCTGTACATTTCAGTATGTGGACTATAACTTTGCAGTTAGGGATTAACTAAGAACAGGATGGGTTCTTTGTTATATGTAACATGAATATTACATATAATGAGGAACTGAAATGTGCTCCTTTCAAAAAGCAGCAGCAGGTACAGAGGATTGCAAAATCTAAATAGATTGGGGAATGGAGGTTGAATCTGTTTGTCTCAATTTCCTCCCCGTGTTATACAGAAACAAAATAGTTTAGAGAATGATCTAAGAAAAAGCATTTACTCCTTTTTTCCTTTTTCATTTCCATGCTTGTTGTCACACTCGTTCACGTTTTATAATATCAGATGCTTTTATTCATCTGGAGGGACGAGTTTAAAGAGGTCACATCATATAATCATGATGGTATTTTCACTTATTGAAAGCTATATATTTCTTTTTAATTTAAATGCTGAAAAATGTTGTGGGATTATTACAGCTCAGATGTAGAAATCAATTGAATTTATTATCAAGGGCTATCTAATCTCTGCAGCTAATACAAGACTTCACAGCTATTGATTGCAGGTGAAGGATACACAAACTGTTAATCATGCATGGAGGCTGCAGAATAAACATTCCACCAGATAAACTGAAAAATAATTGCCAACAGTGCAGTTATATCTTTGTCTCTTTACTTTGTCTCTGCACTAGGGAGAGATTTTGCATGTGCAAAAATAAGTGCTTTAAAAAGTAGCTAAACATATTAATGATCCTCAAGTTACTACTGAAACAATTCTAGATCTGCTAAGTATCTGTGTAATAACATAGGGGTTTATCTGAGGCCCACATATTATGTAGACAAACAAACCCCCAAAAGATGTCAAAAACCCCAATAGTTTTCTTCCCCTAAAATAAATATAAAGATATATAGTTATTTCACATCTTTAATTTATTGAAAGATATAGTATTCTTCTCCTGAAATAAATATAACACTGTATAGTTATTTCACACTTGTAATTTATTAAAGTATACAGTTTCTGTCTCACCCTCTGTATGTTTATATACACTATTTATAGATAATAGATCTCTATTGTAGAAATAGCTCAAGTTTTCTGTCTGAAGTAATTGATTACAGAGTTACTATGGAAATGCTATCAGACTTTCCCTTTGTGTGTGATCCCCATCCAAAGCATGATGTATAGGTAGTCCTTGACTTACAGCCACAATTGAGCCCAAAATGTATGTTGCTAAGTGAGACGTTTGTTAAAAAAGTTTTGCCACATTTGTTAAATGGATCACTGCAGTTGTTAGGTGAATCTGGCTTCCCCATTGACTTTGCTTGTCAGAAGGTCATAAAAAGGTGATCACATGAATCTGGGACACTGGACCATCATATGAGTCAGTTGCCAAGCATCTGAATTTTGATCACATGACCATGGGGATGCTGCACCGGTCATAAGTGTGAAAAACGATCATGTCACTTTTTTCAGTGCTGTTGTAACTTCGAACAGTCACTAAACAAACTGTTGTAAGCAGAGGACTACCTGTATAAACTTCCTTTGGTGCATCTATAAAAAGCTGATCTTGAGAATCATTGTCTTCAAAAATTGGTGGGGCCCAGCATAAGCAGTGTCATGGTGAAAGGCCTTGATATATCTCTTTATAGTCAAGAGGGAATATTGTTTATAGAAGAGGATTTGTGTGAGTTCCCTGGGATAAACAGAACTCCTATTCTAATTTCAAATTAGATAAGTGCTTTGCAAACACAGTTAATTTGATTTATATGCAGTACATTGTTTACAATCCACTAAGCTCAATGGACACTGTTATTTCTCCAATATACTGAATGGAGGGTTACATTACGTCTGTCTAATTTGTTTTATGGCAATCTGAGTTGAATATACCAAGAGAAACATATGGGCTGGAATACTTAAGATACTTGAATGATGAAACGATAGGGTCAACAATGAAAAGGTGTTCAATAAACTTGAATTTAATATACAGCAAGTGATTGTTTTAATCAGTGTACAGATGTTGTATAAATAGGATGGTTTGCAAGGGAAAAAAGCAATAGGGTATAATGAATGGTTTTGGTGAAATCTAAAAAAAATACATTGAGATTTTTTTCCTTTTCTTCTTTCTTTATTTGTTTGACTATTTCTTACACTCTTTCTACACTTTGCCCCATTTGCTTACCGCAAAATCATATATATTTGATATGTAACAAGCATTATTTTTCTTTTTGACTGCTTACATAAATAATTACACTAATTTCTCCTTTGAGCTTGTGGTTGAAATGTTGCTGGTGTAAGTCAAAAGAAGAGAACAATCAGCACCTTCTGATTAAATGCCAGAATCTTTTAATTGTAGTTTTTATTAAGAGATTATTATATATACATATACACAACAATATACATATACATAACAATATACATATATACATGCACACACACAAACACATATTTCAAAATACATTCAAAGAAAAAAAATTAAAAAGAAAAAAGAAGGAAAAAAGAAGTTACAAAAATTTTAAAAGAACAGAAAGTATGAAGAGAAATATAAAAAATGGCTTCGTATACACACACACAATTGTAATCAAACCTCTCTCTCAGATTACATCATAATTCCCTTCTTGGTATAACCTATTCTGTCTAATCATCAAAATCATAGGTCACAAAATCATTTTCTTTTTTGTGCAAAATGTCCACAAGGGCTTTCCAGTCATTGATAAATGTCAGTAATGACTTTTCTGTAATCAAAGAAGTCAGTTTGACCACCTCAGCAAATTCCCTCAATTTTTCCATCTGTTCTCAACCATTCCTTCTATGAGTAGGAAATGCTGAATCTTTCCATCTTTGTGCATATAACGATCTTGCTGCAGTAATCATATATTGAAATAATCTTCCATGACTCTTTCCAAACTGTTTATCCATTAGTCCTAAAAGCAAAAATTCTGGATTTAATCGACTATTAATCTTTAAAATCCTCTGCATCAATGTATGTATTTAATTCCATTTTTTCCAGCTTTTTTTACATGTTCACTAAGCACTATAGAATGTCGCTTCTTATTCTTCCCATTTCCAAACTACATTTGAAATGCCCTCATACATTCTAGATAATTTCTCTGGCATCGTTTACCAACAATGTACCTTTTTGTGATTACTTGGAAGTCAACAAAAATTCTGGCATTTACACATTTTTATAAGAATTGTTAAATGCCAGAATTTTTGTTCAGTTCCAAGTGATCACCAATTTATTTAGGTAAAAACTTGACCATTATACTCTAAACGTAGATCAACCTACAAAATCTGCCAAAATATTATAGGGAAAATGTGAGATAATTATACATATAACCCTACTTCCATCAGCAGAGACTGCCTTTGGATGAGAAGCTATGAACTTCCTCTCTGTTCTCTCTTAGGTGATTTTTTTTTTTTTGCCTTTATATTCTGTGCCATCTCTGTCTGTTTTCTCTGTTTTACTGCTTGGATGATTTGCATTGCTGTTTAGAATATGGCTACATTTACATTCAGATGAAAGCAGCTAGGCACACCAAGTATGAACTCAAATTATTGGAATGATATCTATTTTTTATTGTATTTGTGTCTCTCTGCAATCAAATAGCTCTTGGTGGTTAAAGTGATATAAAGAGAAAGAGTAAATCATGCAAACCAAATAAAAATAAAATAACCATTTCAAAAATAAAAGCAGAGATGGCTCAATTAGGTATGCCCTCTGCAACACTTACATTTTCAGCATCTTTCTGAATAAAGTCAGGGAGGGAGACAGCCTGGTCTACACAGCTACTACTGAGAAGCAATGTCTCCTGGCTTTATCTCTCGTTAGCTCCCCAAAGTGGGACACTGTGGGAAATTTACTCTTGAGGTGACTAATGCATTGGGCCGATACTGTTTGGAGCAAGTCATCCTGATAGTCCCAAGGTGCCAAGCCATAAAGAACTTTATTGGTCAGAGATATTTCTACCAAAAGCTAATTGATAGCCGGTTGAGAATCGATAGCACAGATATAACATGCTCACAATTACCGATTAATATATGAGCTGCTGCATTCTGGACTAATTGCCGTACAGGTAGTCCTCGGCTTACAACAGTTCATTTACTGACCATTCAAAGTTATGATGACACACTTACAATTATTGCAGCATTCCCATGGTCATGTGATCAAAATTCACGCTTGGCAACTGACTCATATTTATGACAATTGCATGATGTCCCAGGGTCACATGATCACCTTTGGTGACCTTCTGACAAGCAATGGGGAAGCCAGACTCACTTAACAACCACATTATTAACTTAACAAGTGATTCACTTAACAACAAAGGTTGTAACAAGAAAGGTTGTAAAATGGGGCAAAACTCAACAAATGTCCCACTTAGCAACAGAAATTTGGGGTTCAGTTGTGGTTGTAAGTCGAGGATTACCTTTAAACAAGTAGTCTTTAAAGGCAGCCTCAGGAAAATGAATTGCAGCACTCTAACTGGGATAGTAAGCCCATAAGTCTCTGTAGCAAAGACTACTTGCCCCCGGGAAGGCCACAACTGCCACACCAGTCAAAGTTGGGCAAAGGCCCTTCCAGCCATGGCCTTCATCTGCTGTACTGGCTGAAATGCTGAATCTAGACATTTCCATCCAAGTTGCAAACTGGCTCCTTCAAGGGTTCTGTCTGCTCAGCCAGAAGTAACACTGCTGTTGGTGAAGAGCTTTGATGGACAAATAGTACCTCTGTTTTGTCTGGTTCAGTTTCAGCCTTTTCTGTTCCTTCCAGACCCAGTGTCAACAGCATTTCCCTTTAGCCCAAAGTGGTAAGGTGAGGTTAGATATCATCTACATAGTGATGTTGCCATACTCCAAACTGTCAGATCACCTCACCAAGCATGTAAATATAAAAGAGTAAGGGAGAGAAGAGTGGTCCCTATGGAATCCTACAAAGCAGGAGCCATTCTACTAACCTCTCCTTAGACACTTCTACTGATTGAACCCAGGCGCTGAAGAAGCAGAACCATTGCAAACATATCTATGATCTCCAATTACATAAGGCAATCCAGTAAAACACCATGGTCAGTGATATCAAAGTCCACTAAGAGAGCTAAAGGATCAGATACACTCGCCTCATCCAATTCCTGATAGATATAATCAAAGAAAGCAGCCCTGACTGAAAAGAGTTGAGCGATGATAGTTACCACCCCCTTGTCAATTACCTTTTCCTCCAAATGGAAGTTTGGAGTCTAGGCAATAGTCTGGGGAGGAATTGTACCACTGCCTGTTTATGATCTGCTGGTAACCCACCTACACACAAAGAGGCTTTGTTAATCTGAATCCAGAAAGTCACATTTCTCCTAGCCCCACAAAGGAGCCAAGGTAGGCAAAGGTCAAATCCTTAAGTATTAAACAATAAGCTAGAGAGCAGGTCCTCAGAGTTCAGAAACCAGAAACAGTCGCAGGTAATATGACAGGATGATGTCCCACTTACTACCAAAGATTTTGATCATGAGGAATCAAGATTCTGGTGAACCAGAGCAATTTTATTTGCAAAATGCTACAGTAATTGGTCACAGTGGCCAGGTGGAGATCTTGTTTTTCACTAGCTACCCTAAAAAGGCTGCCAGACAACAACCTTTCAATACAAAAAGAAAAGTAAAAATGCTTTGCTTCCCTTAACGCCACATTATAGGTCAGAATGCAGTACATACGTGATCAAAATCCCTTTTCATTTTTCTCTACCAATGCTCTAGGCCAGGCATGTCAAACTGCCGGCCCGCAGGCCAGATGCGTCACGATGAAACTGCGCCCACCCCATTGCTGGCAATGGAAAAGTCGCAATACGTCACACGACGTCATGTGACGTCGCGAGTTTGACATGCCTGCTCTAGCCATTATTTCTGTCACTTCATTTCCTAGGGATCCTCTTAATCAAAGGACCAAGTAGGATCAGCTAGCAGGAAGAGACTACATAGGGCAATTTCATCCTGTGGTTAGTTTACCTGGCCCTCATCAAAGGGACCTGCTAGAATGCTGGGAAATTCCTCAAGAACCTTCTGGAAACTGTACGTGACCTAAGACCTCGTTACTTGAGGGACTACCTGTCTCCCATAGAATCTGCCTGGCCCATCTGATCTCACAGGCTAGACATGCTCTGGGTTCCTTCAATTCAACAATGTCATCTCTTGGGAACTCAGAAGCATGCCTTCTCTCTAGCAGACCCTACTCTCTGTCCAGAATAAGATGCCCCCTGAGTTTTGAATGCCCCCTCCCCAGTGGTGTTTCAAAGGGCGCTAAAGACCTGGGTTTTTCGCCAGGCCTTTGGCAAGAACGGTTGCCCCTTTTCTTCTTTTCCTTTGTTCCCATCTGAATTTGTAGTCCCTGTTATCTCTTTGTTCTCATCTGAGTTTGTTGTTTTTTTTGTTTTGCTTTTTGTTTTCTTATGTTAATGCTTTTTACAATGTGTAAGCTGCTCAGAATTGCCAGGAATCAGACAGCACATCAATCATCAACATCTGGATCCATTAGGCCTATAGGGCAGATCTTTCAAATGGATCCCTGTACCCCATAGATATCCCAGATAGCAATCCATGTCAGTCTGAATCAAGTCATGATCTGATGTGGTGAAGGAAGTCTCAGTTGGCTTAGTTGACAGACAATAAGCTAGTTGGTCATACTGCACAATATTTGTACTGAGAATCAATACCATTTGTGAAGTAAAATAATATTATTAAAACAGTTTTGGAAAGTTGAGTGGCCAGCTTTGTAAATTGGAGTTTGAACCAGAGACTTCCTGACATGCAGTCCCTTCCTTAGCCACAATATTATATTGCCTTTTTAAAAGAGTGCATATTCCTTGCAGTTCTCTCCCTTGTATGTTAAGTAGCTGTTAAGGAAGCAGGTAACAATATGCTTTAAAGAGTGCTTGGTTATGCAATTTTTAAATGACTCCTGACTGTGTCTCAAAATTTAGGAGCATAAAAATACTCAAGAATAAATAAAAAAACAAAAAGGGAGGAAAATGGCTGAAGACCCCAAATATTTATGCTATTCTTTTTGTCAGCCTCCTTTGCCATTTCTATTAAATTTGTCTCATTGTTTTCAATTTCACACAGCCAAATATATGTTATCTTCCAAGCAGAAAAGCCACTTCCTTTTATTTCGAATAAATGGAACTGAAATTGTGTGTTGTGATCAACCTATGGCATGTCTGTTGAAAAACCAATAGCAAAGCACTTGTCATGCTTGAATGTCCTGTTCTTATGTACAATTTTGAGAAATAGCCTGTTTGTCACACAGGCATGGTAACATATTCTATTTTTCTTTGATTGACAGCGGGTAATGCATTTTATCATTAAAATTGGTTCCAAGGAAATGTGTGTTGCTCTTTGCTTTTCCTATTTAACGATGGCCCTTTTGTTTTGAAAACAGTCTCTGAACAAAAGTGGGTAATCTTTACAAGGAGACCCAGATACCGACCTGTCATGTCATCTATTGCTTATCAAGTGCTAAAGAAATAGAATTTCCTTTTAGCTGTTATCTTGAGCTTTTTATTAAATCATTCAGCTGCTTTAAGTTGGCTTGTGGATCAACAAGTTTTGTGTCTTTCTTCTGTTTACTCTTTTAAAAATCTTTTTATCCACTTGTCTATTAATAACCTTTGGGTTTTTTTTTAAAAAAGATATGATCATGGAAAACTAGCTCTCGTTCAGTAGTACACATAAAACACAATACAGGGGAACTTGGAAATAGTCTTTATGCAACATCAAAACTTTGAGTTTGAATTAATAAATGGAAAGATGTATATAATAGAGGATTGCACATAAACATGCAACTATCCTTTTCAGAAAAAAGCATGCTTTTGACTTCCAGTTTGCCATCGCGGCTGCCGCGGACGCTGGAAGGCAAGCTCCGTCTTCCACGTTCGATTTTGCTCCACTGGGGGACCCTGGAAAGGGTCGAAAGTCACCCTGTAGGGGTGACGAGCAAGGAGGGGACCCCCACTTTTTTGCGGGAGGGTGGCAGCCCTTCCGCTTGATCCAGGGCAGCCCTCCAAACCGGCAGAGGAAAGACCGGCCATAGTAATATGGCTCGTCACTAGGCTGCAGACAGCCGAAGTCAAACTTACAACCAAGCATTTCAAAAGCAACGCAGATGAAACTGGGTGAGATCCAATCTTCTCTTTACCCTAAGTACTTTCTTTTCCTGTAAAAGCTGCCTGAAGTATCTTTCCCCCTGTGAGGAGAGAGGGAAGAGAATTTCTATCCCACCCTCTAAGAATAGTGGTGACTGACTACTCAGGGGAATTCAAGTATTAAAAGAACAACTTTAATCTAATTGGATTTATATGTTCCTGAAACTTAGGGACCAAAAATTTTCCTATTTTTATTGGAGACTTTTGCTTTTATCTACAAAAAAGAAATAAAATTGGAAAAAGGATTATAAAAATTTGGGACTTAAAAAACCTTAAACGGCATCGGTGACATCTTGTGGCAAAGTTTGGTATTACAACTTGTTATTTCCTAAAAGAGACTTGGCTTGAAGCCCAGACCTTAGATAAGACTCTTTTGACCTTGGCTTGGCACCACCTGTGAGGAACTCAGCTGTAAGAGAACAGCTGGGCAGCATAACTGGCCTACTTGAACTGTGAATGTAAACCTTTACTGACTTTCAGAGTTATATGTGGGGAATTGCCTTCCTATCTCTTTATTTGAGGAATATTGGTTACTATATGAGATGATGAAATACCTTGGACTATAAAACCTTGCTTGACAAATGACTTCTACTATGAAGACTATTTATAAACACATGAAAGAGATGGATGAAGACCAGGAAAAGATCCTTTCCATGTTGAAAGCAATACATGAAACCATTCTTTCAGCTTGTGATAAAATAAGACCTAACATAAAAGATCAAGATGGCAGCTTAGATACACAAACCCAAACTTTGACTACAACCAAAGAACTAACAACGCAGAAGATAACAGAAGAAGTGGAACAATCAAATATTAAGACAGAGGACTCAAGTGACCAACAAATACAGTTAATGGAAAATCCAGAAAAGGGAGCGACAACTTTGAAAATGGAAAAGACTTTCTATATAAATCAGAAGAAATTTGAGAAAGAAGAAGAACAGATTGAATGGAAGATAAACATATCAAGGCAGTCATGGGGAACTGGAATAATAGGGAGACAACTTAATGAATACAAATGGGCTAGTCTTTCCAAAAAATGGCAATTAAATGGTCTCCTTTATTTCAAATAACATATATAATAATAGAGGGAGATCTATTTGATGATCTAAAAGCACTGATATGGAAGCCTAGTTGGCAAAGGAAGAAAGCCAGAATAAGGCTGAAGAAAATTGGGGTTTTGATTTATTAGAGGGGATTGCATATTATTAATTAGAGGGTTAAAGGGAGAAGTTGAGAAGGGGAATTCTGGTCATTAGATTTAAAATATTTGGAAATTAGTTGAAAATAAGGATTTTATCTGTTTAATATTTAAAAATTAGACCTAAAAGAAAAAAAATCCATTATTATGAATATGTTTGATTTATTGATTAACTCAGGTAATATATATATAATGGTTTTGATTTATTAAAGGGGATATTGTATTATTAAGTAGATTTAATATGGTGGGAAATAGATAACGTTTAGGAAATAGAACAAGATTATATTCAAATAGATAAAATGTGTATTTTGGATATTAGATTCTGTTATGAATTGAGATAAGGGAAATCTTGGTTACCTAAAGCCTGAAAATTATAAATATCAAAGGTTAAATTGGAATACTGATGGGAAACTAAAAATTGGGAAAAACTTAATAACAGGATATGGATTGTTTATGAAAATTGAATGTAAAAAATAATTAAGATACGTATGAGCTAAAAATTTATCGATAAATGAAATAATGATGTTTTTACTGAGTTGATGTAATAAGAACTGTATTAGCTTAAATACAAGACAGTAAATATTAAGGGAAAAAGAGAGGAAATGTTTGATGTTGTAACTTGAGATTTGTACTAAAGATTTTGTTATCAAACTATTGATTAACCCAGCCACCACGTTGCTTTTTAAATACTTAAATGTAAAATTGGAAAATTAATAAAATATTATATAAAAAAAGAAAAAAGCATGCTTTTTATTTCTGTCATGGTGGGATTCACATTCTTTGATAGTCTGATTAGTGGGATGCCATGCAACAGATTAAGAATCACTGATATGAAATAATAATTCTGTTTTCTCAGCCAATAAAGATTTGTCAGAAAGTATAACCATCATGCACGCATCTATTATATGTATGTCTGTCATCGGGGGGGAAACGGATTTTTCTCTTCTCTCAACTTCACAAGTAAAATTAATTTGAGTTCTGTTATGAAGATATTAAATCAATTATCTGTTGGAAGCTGTTAAAAGGAATGCACATGATGGCTAAATTAAAAGGAAAACAAAAATGGGCACAGCATAGCTCTCCCTATGTAGAAATTGATATGCAGGCAAACTGTATCCTATGGGCCATCAGAAGTTTGATTTCTTCAGATGTTTCATGAGAAATAACTTAAGTAGTCAGGAAAGTATAACAAAAGTCTCCAGTTCAGTTTTCTTCTGCATGGCAATACATTATTAAATAGAAAATCACAATTTTCTGACTATTTTTTTTCACCTGTTATACTTAGAATGTACTATACTTCAATGGTATCTCTTACCCTGCTCATAGGC
Source organism: Azemiops feae (assembly GCA_023970755.1). Classification (NCBI taxonomy): domain Eukaryota; kingdom Metazoa; phylum Chordata; class Lepidosauria; order Squamata; family Viperidae; genus Azemiops; species Azemiops feae. The sequence continues at coordinate 369,708 of JALGBA010000366.1, forward strand.
ATAGGGGAATTACATTCTATATTTAGAATTGTTTTAATGCTATTAATTTGTAAAAATCAAAATATAGGTTTCATAAGCAGTTATTCTTTTCCATAATTATAGCATCGGTTGCTTGCTTATGGTTCAAGGCAAGCTGGCATTATGTTGTTATTTTTAAAAATCATTTATAGACATATTTATTTTTATTGGAGACTGTCAGAGTTGTATAAGGAGAGTTTGGGTAATATTATGCAATTCTCTCTTCTTCCTCTTCTGCCCCATGAAAATGTAACTTTTGGAGAGGGGCCATTTTGCCAGTGGGGGAAAATAACTTATTTAATTGTGTCTTCCAGGCAGAAACCACATTAGGAAAAATACACACACACACACACACACACACACACACACACACAGAAATCTTGTGGCAGCTAAAATAGTACAAATGTATAATGACTACGCTTGCATGGATTAGAGCCCACTTGCAACTCAGTTTCTGTGACAAAGGACACTGCAGTCGACCATCATCATAAATTTACCAGTTTTTAGATATCATAAGTTTTTTAGAAAATACTCCATTTTAAAAACAGCATATCTGCTGAATGCTGGTTCACTGAAGGCTCTGCCTAGCTAAAGTTCTGAGTTTACTTCAGACTGAACCCTGGGAAAGAGATAGATATGACATGCAGTAATGTAAGAACAAAGCAACCCTGTTTTAACTATGCAAGGCAAAGGACCATGGTGGCACACTGGATTGGAGGTTAGCAAGCCTGTATTCGAGATCCGAGTGCTGCTGTGAGGCAGGGTTAGCTCCCATCCTTCACTCCTGCTCCTGCTCCTGCCAGAGACATGAAAGGAGCCCCCAGCTGAGTGGCCCCTCAGGCAATGGTGATGTCACCGATCAATCCTTTCAACGTGGAAGCACCTCTTTGCTTTCAATACGAGTGCAACTTTTCAAGGCCAGTATACTTAGCTTCTGTTTGTATAGACTGTGTACCCTCACTACATCAGACTTACTGGAAACAAGCTTAGATCTTCTTTCGAGCCCTTTGTTTATTTGGTTGTCCCACTCAAAAATGAGGTGACTATCTTAGGATCAGCAGGCACCTTCGTATGCTGCACTGAATCATATTGGGTAGCCCAAAAATCTGTTGGCATTTTAAAATAAACTTATCTTTAATTTTGGACTTTGGTGCATCTAAGGTTGTTGCTAAACCTATAATCAACCCGATGTGCCCTTTGGGAGGAAGAATTTTGGCACGCAGAAGAGATGCAGTAAACTACTGAATAATTAGGTAGTGCTCTAGGCTTTCAAAACATTAATGTCTCGGTGTATAGGAAGTTTGAGAAACATAGCAATGAGTTAAGCATCTCTGCACAGAAGATAATATGTTAGCAAAGTATGTTTCCTTGAATTTAATTAGAATTTTTGATTGGGGAGAATGTGAAGACGTAAGCTCTGAGAAGATGCGAATAATAAAAACAATGCCCTGATAACTTTGGAAATTTTAGCTTGCCTCTTAGCTGGAATTAAATTGTAAGAGGTCTCAGCCAGTGGTCTAACTCTATAGGGCGCAGAAGCCCTAAAGAGTAATATCTGGGATGGGTTCATTCTCTTCCTCTTTGAGATGAAATTATTCTTAATGAGATGCAATTAAGTTTTTCAGATTTACTAAACAAAATAGCCACCTCTTCTCAAGAAACAGTTATTAGATTACTGTCCGTTGAGGCTTTGTGGCTAGAGGTTTTGCAGTGCCCCAGTTTAAAGCAATTGGATCTGATCTCTCAGGACCCTGTTATGGATGTTCTTCTGAGTAGAAAACAAAATGGCCCATCAAAGCATCATTTTCAGCAGCAGTGGGACAGCTGGCAGGGATCTGCCAATGCTAGAAAGAAATAGGGCTGGCTTTAATTATCAGGAAATGGTCATTCTTTGCTAATGATGAATTGATCAATACAAAACTATCTATCCTTTCTCTCCCATTTTCTAGAAGTAGAAGGTGCTTTATATCTTTGACTACTATGTCTTTGCTGGTTTGTTTTGCATTTCAAGGATATATTTTTTTTAAGTCACACAATGGCCAGAAGTTGGAAACAACCCAGAATTTTTCAAGTGTTATAGTTTTAAAACATGTATGCATTCACTGCATTGTTTTTGTTTGCTTTTTGTTTTTCCGTTTGAAATATTTACAATAAATAAGTAGCCTCCATCGACATAACTCTGTATGTTTCGGGCAAGAGATGGATTTCGGATCCCCTTTTCCCTCCACACTTGAGATCTTTCTAAAGGTCCAGATTCCTGATTGCTGTTCAGCCATTCTTCTACATGTCATGCAGAACAATTGCCACTTTTCCTTGGAAGGACCTAATAGATTGGAAGGAGGGAAATCTGTTTATAACAAGGGGCTTAGAGCAGGGGTCTTCATACTTGGCCCTTTTATGACTTGTGGACTTCAACTCCCAGAATTCTTCAGCCAGGCACACTGGCTGAAGAATTCTGGGAGTTGAAGTCCACAAGTCATAAAAGGACCAAGTTTGAAGACCCCTGGCTTAGAGCAATGTTCAATTTGGCCCACAAGCGATGACAGAAGTAATTTCTTCCACTCCTAGATCATCTGGAACAATATGTTAAAAAAAAAAACAGCATCATTTCTGTTGGAACATATACACTATTGTTCATTAAATTGGTTGGGTATTGAGGAACTCTTACAATAAAACTACAATTAATAAACATTCAGTATGATTTATTCCAATAATAGTTGGACCAATAGCATACAAGGCAATCAAATAATCATTTGATGTTCAAGTCACAGGCTATATTCATTTACATACCTTATTTATTTATTTATTTATTTATTTATTTATTTATTTATTTATTTATTTATTTATTTATTTATTTATTTATTTATTTATTTATTTATTTATTTAGTCAGTCAGTCAGTCAGTCAGTCAGTCAGTCAGTCAGTCAGTCAGTCAGTCAGTCAGTCATTTATCCATGTATTTATTTATTTATTTATTTAATTTCTGTGCCATCCAGCTCCGGTACTGTGTACAGGTACAGCAGCTTTTTACTGTGATTCATAGCACAAATAAGAAATTGCAGTCCAACACAGGAGTCGTATCCTGTTAACAGTCTAAAAGCTAACAAACACATTTTAAATACTTTGCGGTATAAATATTAATGCAGAAACGTTAAACTATGATCGTCAGAGCTCTAAGCTGACTATAGGACAGAGGTCCCCAACCTTGGCCACTTGTGGATTTCAACTCCCAGAATTCCTCAGCCAGCATGGGAGTTGAAGTCCACAAGTCATAAAGTGGCCAAGGTTGGGGACCTCTGCAATAGGAAATGTCCGAAGGCAGGAAACTACAGTAAGGTTAAGGAAAAAGGAAGGAGTTGCAGCCCCCAATGTAGCTCACATAGCAGAAGTGTTGAATGAACCATCCTTGGCTGCATTCTGCACCAGCTGAAGCTTCTGGATATTTTTCAAGGGTAGCCCCATGTAGAGCATATTGCAATAGTCCAGATGGGAGATGATCAATCTGGACTATTGCAAGAATGACCGAGCGAAGGGCTTCTCCCTTGTAAATGACTGAAGCCCTCAAATATACATAATATTCCTTACTTTCCTCACAATAACAAGAACCCTGTGGGATGGGTAGGGCTGAGAGATTGTGACTGACCCAAAATCACCCAGCCAGCTTTCATGCCCAGCTTCTTTTTTGTATAAAAACAAAATGATTAAAGGAAAAAGAAATTATTGAATTAAGCAGAAATCCCAGTTCTCCAAATAAACTGGGGAGGTGATGGAAGAGTGTGAAGGGGGACAAAAACCATGTTCTTGTTACTTACGTTCACATCTGACTTGCTGGATGGTTGTAGGCACTTTTTATAATTTCCTTGAGGAATTTAAGTAATTAAAAGAAATCAAAACCAAATTTTCATTCTCCTCCCTGGGCTGCTTCAATAATCGATGTAGCATATTTTCAGTGATATGTGTTTGTGTTCCAGTTTAGGGGATTGGAATGGGGAAGCATGCTGTTCTGGTCATTCTCCTTTCTCTGTAGCTGGTTTCAGTCAGTGGTATTGGATGACCAGTGTAGTTTTGGTGCCCCCACCTCTCCATACCCATACCAGAACTAGAGATTTTCCGTCCTTCACACAGTGTCAGGCCCAAGCCTCAGAAAAGGCACAGTAAGCTCCATTCGAATTCAGGTATTTGTTTGTTTACAGCTAATAGACAGAATCTTGCTAGGCTAAAGCTTTAATCTTCTAATCCAATGAATATACCTTGGGAAAACTCAGAAGATTATAGCTTTAGCCTAGCAGATAGGGCAGTGGTGGCGAACCTATGGCACGGGTGCCAGAGGCGGCACTCAGAGCCCTCTCTGTGGGCACGTGCGCCGTCCCCCCAGTCCTAGGCCTTCAGCTGGGTTTTATAAAACCTTTTCGCTTTAGGCCTCCGCCGCCGTGTGCAAAAAAAAAAAAAGGTTCAATCAGTCAATTTCAACTTCTCGCGGGGAAAAAAAGATCTTGCAAAGTTGGAATTGATTGATTGAACTTTTTAGTCCCACCCAGTCTGCCGTTACCACCGCAGCCATGCCCACCCAATGGGCCACGCCCACCCAATGGGCCACACCCACCTGGCACTCAACGATGCATAAGTGGATTTTGGGTTGCAGTTTGGGCACTCAGTCTCTAAAAGGTTCGCCATCACTGAGATAGGGTGTGGCTATCCTGGACCTTTTCCTTCCCTCATCATCCAAGTTAGGTTTAGGCAGTCTCTTGTCTTGGGCTCCTCACTGGAATGGAATGGGAGGACTTGACTCTGTTAACTTGATGCAGCCAGCAGAAGGCAGCCTTCTCACCACCAGCGAGTCCTCGCTGCCAACTCGCTGCCACCATCTCTTTGTAGGACATCTCAACACTGTAAATTTGCTGGGGGAACAACTCGCTGTGGGCACTGGATGGAGAGCCTGGCGAGCGGACCCTCCATGTGTATTGCATTCAAATCCTTGCCCATCAAGCAGATTGCAAAGTCTGCAGTCACATTTAGCTGCAGGTCTGATGCACTACGGAAATGGGGCTGCGTGGATAGGAAAGTTTGGAGACCAAGCTTAAAAAAACCTCTCTTCTTAGCATTACTCTTTTCACAGCATCGGTGTCGGCTCTGAGGGGAACATTGCTGTGACTCTCTGTCCAACCACTCTGCACATGACCAGAAACACCATGAAAGCACTCTGCACATGACCAGAAACACCATGAAATCATAGTGTTTCTGGTCATGTGCTAAGTGAAATATGCTGCCTCCTCTCTGGGAAGCTGTGCACTACTGACAACAGCCCCACACTTCTCCTTCAGCTGCACACTGCATTTCACCCAGGGGGAGTAGCACCCCAACTGTGAATTTATTGTCTTTCTATTCTAGCCAGAGTTGCATTTTTTTTTGAACTGTGGAATATCTCTTCCGAGATTTAATCAGGAAGAAACTTCTTATTTAGCTTTAGTTACTCGGAATGTGTGGGTGCTGACAATCTGACAATTTCTTCATGGTCATTACACAATAATACCAAACAGGCTGAAATTTTCTTATCTCCTCCTATAATCGCTTGCTTGGCCAAATATTCTACAGTGGGGTAAAGGGCAATAAACAACGACAGGCTCTTAAATAAGAACTATTTTCTACCTAAAGGAATTAGAATGTGTTTTTGTTGGGCTAACCTATGATTGATCACTACTTGATTAGCATGATCAATTTCTAATCCTGCCTCAGTTTCTAATTCATTAAATAGCACTTGCTGAAAAAAGAGGGTTTTTTTTAACAAGGCAGGTATAGAAAACAGGATGCTGTAAGGACAAAAAATGAGATATCATATCCTAGTATACAAGGATACTAGGATATAAATACCCGTTAGTATTAGTATTAATTAATACCTAATATTAATGATGAAAAACATTTTAAAAGTTAAAATTATAGAAGGCATAAGGGTATGCACAGTAGAGTCAGGTATATGTTTTGGTGAAAGTTATCCTGCTACCAAGAACAAATGATTCCCAGATAATTAATTTCTCACTTATTATTTGCACACTCGCTTAACTGTGAAAAACACTTCCCAAACATACCTGGGGCAGGTACCTTTCTGCTAAATGTGTTTTGTATTGCTAAGTTCTTGTAATCATCCAGGCAAATAAGCAGGTTGAGTATGTTTAAGATTGATTTAGGTCACAAATTGTAGGAAAAGTTTCTTTTTACATTATTTCAACTATGGCTTTGCTAAACTATGGAGACTGCACAAACCTTGACCCAGCTGGGGGTGCAATTTAGAGAAGGGGAGAATAAATCAGGCAAGAGATGAGAAATGCTTAACCCTAGGATAGGAAGGGCTCTTTGAGTTCTTTTAGGCTCAGATTTTCTTTGAGAATTACAGTAAAAAAAAATACAGAATTTCTTTTGTCCTACCGGTTAGTAATTGGAGATATTTTTTACACCAGGAAGTAGTTACCCAAAAAAACTATGACCTATGCAAAATATAAGTAAATACCTTTCATGTGCCCCTCACATGTTGCTAATTTTACAATCAGTATCCTATCCCAGATTTTCCAGTTAAAACTTCAAGGGACTAAAGTTTATCTTATTTTAATCTGTATTCCATTTCTGGAGTACTTAAGCAATAGCACTTAGACTCATATACCGCTTCATAGTGCTCTGCAGCCCTCTCTAAGCAGTTTACAGAGTCAGCATATTGACCCCCATAATCTGGGTCCTCATTTTTCTGACCTTGGAAGGATGGAAGGCTGAGTCAACCTTGAGCCGGTCAGGATCAAACTGCTGGCAATTGGCAGAATTAGCCTGCAATACCTCATTCTAACTACTGCACCACCTCAGCTCTTCATTAAGGCATCTAATGAGAGCCATTTTGGTGATGATAGCTAGCTAGCTAGCTAGCTAGCTAGCTAGACAGACAGACAGATCACTTCATAAAATAAATCAGTGATAGCACAAATCATCATTAATTCAACTCAAAAGTCTGCTGAACAGGAAAGATGAGAAGAACATGTTATGACTCTCTGAGCTGAGATCCTTTCAGTTCTTGCTCAAGTCTGTTTGTTGAATTTGAATCTCTGAGATTGGAGGAGTTAATGAAAACAAGATTGCTATTATTGAGGTGTTCATCACCATTCTCATTTCTTATACTATCTTTTAACCAGAAAAGTAAAAGCTAGTATTGATGGAAAAAATACCCACAATGAAAGCTGATAATTGAGAGCAGGAAAAAAAATATCTAAATATAATTTTTGGATTGTAAAAAATACATTCATCCAACTATCTCTCTGTTGAATCAAGAAATAGGGTCTTTTATTAACTTGTATGCTTGAATAGATTTAACAGAGCCCCTGCTTGACTTGTTGTTTGCTTAGTTAAGATTTTTAATTTGTTTAATTAGTATTTTAAAAGCCTGTGAAAATTTGTGAATGAATATATGTGTGTGTGTTTGTGTATTTGTAAGGACACGTATACAATGAATATTCAAATTATGTCTGAATCTGTCATCCTAAGTCTGAGATTAGTGCCAAGAAATCATAATTTTATTAATGTAAATAAATGTAGTGGAGTATAGACTTTTAAATGTGGCTCCAGTATGTATACTCATGGTCATGAGTCTCATTTTGCAGTCATTTTAATTAAGTCAGACTATAAAGTTAGTCTTGCATGGGGGATAAACACACTGGGGAGATGATGAAAGATTGATGGCTGCCCAGGCAGTAAAACAAGTAACTCTGATGTTTTCTAACAAAATTGAGATCTATGTACATGCAATCAATCAAGCTTGGGTGATGGTGCATATCTTACCAGTTTAGAAACCTTGTTAGTTTATTTGGGGAATCAAGGAAGGGGTCTGATGTTAGCTATTTCAAAGTGATTTTCTACTTTAGTTTTTCAGCTTTTTGCTGTGGATGAATAGCAAAGGTACCCAAGTCATAAATTTTAATTAATATCTGTATCATTTTGGTTACTGCTAGCTTAGTAGAGCAATTAGTGTAATTAGTAAACAGCATAGCTTGGTGGCATGATAAATCACAGTTAGGAGCACGTTGTCTCTTCACCAGGATGATGTATTATCCAATTTGCTCAAATTTTATGTGTGCCTGAGGAAATCACAAAATAAAGAAGCATTTCAACAGCTGTTGGCAGTCTTTGGTGGCTCTTGGTCAGTCTTCTGTCAGTCTTCCCAAATATTCTTAATTAGTCAAAAATGTCTGCTAATTAAACATTTCATTTTTAACACTCGTGGATGTTATTAAGAACTTATACAGAAGGGACAGGAAAGGAATGAAACTTTTGAGACAAGGGAAATTTAAGTTTGCACAATGGCCATCTTGTAGACCCCCACGTACCAGTAGAAGGCATGTAGATCAGATTTCAGTATGTGAATACAAGAACTGCAAAATAAAATGTTCCATGGAAATTATTTATTTTGTGTTGGGAAAAAAGGGGGGCACAACCGTCTAATATAGTAGATTTGATAAATCCTGTATTCATTATGTTTACTGTCCTCACCACCTCATCCTGGTGGTGAGGATCTCAGGGGTTGCAGAAGACTCAAGCACTTTGGTGAATAGTGGCCACAGGTGTGGAACTAAATCATGTGTCTATCACTTTACTGACCACATGGCTTAGCAGCAATACTGTCAGTCTCCATTGTCTTCCTTCCAGGACTTGGGACTGGAACAGACGGCACACCAATTGCACCCATTCCTGGACTGGGAAGCCTTCATGCTTTAGTCCCTTGCTGTTTGGATTACAGCAATGCACTCTGCATGCAGCTGTCCCTGAAAATCATGCAGAAACTGCAACTAGTTTAGAATGCAGCAGCATAAGCAGTTTTGTGTGTCCTATGGATCATCGGAGGAATACCACTGCTGTATGAGCTGCACTGGCTTCCAGTTGCTTTTTACCTTTTTTCAAGGTGCTTTACCATCTTTAAAGCCCTAAGTTGCACAGAGCCAGGTTATTTGACACTCCCTAAGGGTATCTGCCCATATTACTAGGTTAGATAACGTGGGTGCCCTCCAGGTCCCCTTGCTTGAATGGGACCTTGGAGGTGCACCTTGTTGATGGTCATCCCAGTCCTTTGAAGCAGCCTCCCACTAGAAATCTGAGGGATCCCTACACTTTAAACTTTCTGGAGATCTGCAAAGACCTAGATCTTTTCCCAAGCATTGGGCTAGGGTAGGGAGGTTGAACTGTAAGGATGTTTTGTCTGGTGCCTGGAGGGAAGAGTAGGTTTTTAATTATGTTTCTATGGATTGTTGTGAGCCTCCTAGGGTGATTGAATGAGATAGGTAGAGATAAATGAGATAACTCCTACAAACAAGCAAACAAATATTTGAGATTCCATTTTATGCATGAATTCTGTGGCCCAATATTTTGTGTGTTGTTAATGTGACAATGTTATATTCTGTATTTTTAGAGCCTATGAGAACACCCAAGACTTTAAAAATTGCCGAAATCCAGGCACGTCGTATTGCCGTGGATTGGGAATCCCTAGGTTACAACATCACTCGCTGCCATACCTTCAATGTGACCATCTGCTACCATTACTTCCGTGGCCATAATGAAAGCAAGGCTGACTGCTTGGACATGGATCCCAAAGCACCGCAGCATGTTGTGAATCACCTGCCTCCTTATACAAATGTGAGCCTCAAAATGATTTTGACAAACCCTGAAGGACGGAAAGAGAGTGAGGAGACCATTATTCAAACGGATGAAGATGGTATGTTCAGCTTTGTTCCTTAGCATGGTTACTGTGATGTATGGCTCTCCCACCATTAGTTTTCTATGTTTCAAATACCCTGTGAATTTTTTTAAAAATGTCATTTGGGGACAATATTTACTGTAATGTAAATACCTTGAATCTAGTTTTTTAAAACTCCTTTCTTTTAAAGTGATGCAGTTCTAAAGCTCAAAATCACATGACCCTACCATAACTACAGTTGCTGTTGTTAAGTAAATCTGTGGTGGTTAATACAATGTCACATAACTGCATCTGACATTTTCCGATTGACTTTGCTTGTTGGAAGCTGCACTGAAGGTTGCAAATGACAATCATATCCCAGCCCAATACTGGGACCATGATAACTGGTTGCCAAGCATGCAATCACAATCACATGTGAAATGATGCTGTGAAAGCCACAACTTCAAGGAGTAGTTGTGAGTCTCCTCATTCTGCACTCTTGTAACTTTGAATGGCCATAGAAGGAGTGATTGTTAAGTGAGGCTACCTGCATATACTTTTTTGCTTTTCTACTACCTCAATAATTATAACTGCATGCACTGAGAGTGCTGACTTAAAATAATCTTCATTTAATTCTGCTTACAATATAGCTTTATTTATCATGTTTGAGTTAAAATAAAGGATGCTTTAAATGTTTACAAAGCTCATTAGTGATTATCTTTATGAATCTTAATTTCAAGCAAATTAAAACAAAATTAAACATTCCTAATTAGATGGAAATGATAATATATGAAAGTATCTTAATTGCATATAGTTGGTTTGTAATATTCACATTGCAAATATGCATATTAAAACTGTCGCACACAGATTTTCACATTATATAGCTCTGTAAAAACCCAACAGGGATATCTTATTAACATCAGCAGAGAAGGGCAGTAGAAATGCTTTCTTGAAATAAATTCCAGAAACTTAAACATCAAGGGATTTCAACTAAAGTTAATGTAGTGTCCAGAGAGACAAATCGGGATTTGAAAAGTTGAAAACCAGAAGTAAACCGTGAAATGCATTGATTGTGATTTATAGCAATGTCTGGTTCAGTAAATCTTTGGTATACAACTTCCAGAAGCAAAAACTACCTAGAAATCTTAACATAACAGAAAAGAAAGCAGCTCTAAAATATAGTTTGTCTGACTGGAAACTTATACAATTATTGATCTCCCCCATAATGATTTGATATGGTATACAGGTAAGCCAGAGGGATAGAGAATATGGACAAGTGAGCATATAGAATTTGTAAATCTGGACTGAAATTTTTAAAAAATAAAATAACTTTCATATGTATTTCAGTGTTCATGATCCATGCAGTATATGGCTTTCTGAAGCAACAGCCACAGTTTATGAGATTAAAGCAAGCTAGACAACATCATAAATACTGCCAGTAGTCAGTATTGACTGATAGCTAAGTGCTACATCCTGCATCAATGCAGCAGCATGTTTATCATTATCAATTATTCGGGGGGGGGGGAGAACCAGAGAGACCCAGTGACTCATATTCTCTTTAAGACTTTCTCTGGATTTCTGGTTGGCCACTATGGAAACAAGTTAGAGTTAGATTATTCTGATCTGAACTGGGGAGGGCTTCTATTCTTAACTGGAATGTAGTACTTCAATAAAATTTCCAAATAAAGTGGTTTTATATTAATAATAAAGTATCATAAAAGAATTTCATAATCCCCAGAAAGCACTATTTTACTTTTATTAACTGAAAGTGAGTGACAGTCATTCAACTGGGACAAAGTAGACCATTGTTCTGAGATAAGCCACTGAAATATACTCAGAAACATACTTTCACTTGGGTCACTTTTGGTTTATTCCACATGTGTCATCATATATAGCAGGGGTCCCCAACTCTCAAGCCGTGGGCCCACTATCGGGCCGCGGCCCATTCAGAACCGGGCCGCACAAGCGCACATTCACACAAATGGAGCTGTGCTCAGGTGTGCATGTGCACCAGCTGCTCACACGGAACCATCCCCCTCTCTGTGCCGAGCCTGCTGATAACGTATTTTTCCGTGTATAAGACACACCCTTGTATAAGATGCTCTGGCATGCGAGTTCCAAGCTTACAGCACACAAAGTCAGTGCTGGGAGCAACCGCCTCCCAGCACTCTAAATAGATGCCTCCCGGCCGGCCCCACTCTCCACCCACCTAACCAGCATCCGGCACGATGAGCATGCATAGTCAGTTCACAGCAGCAGGCTTCCGACCCTGGTAAACAAACTGGCGTGAGCACCGGCATGACAGCAAGGCAAGGGAAGCGAAGGCAGATTTTAAATCCCCCGCCATTTCTCCATGCCGATCAGCTGTTCGGCGGAGCGCCGAACAGCTGAGCCGGCAAATCTGAAAGTTCGACCGGCCGCTATTATCGAGCAGGATGGCCTCGCAGCTGCGTTCCACAGGGTCCACGGCCAGCATACAGGTACGAGGGAGGGAAAGGGCTGTCGCTGCCATCCATGCTGCTGGTCCCATCTGCTCCCTCCGGATGCCGCCATCCGATGATCTTGCCCCCTCCCCCTCCCCCCTCCCGTTAGTGGCAAGCCCACAGGGGCTTGACACCTGCATCAGGCGGCATGGCAGCGGCATGTAAAGAACCCACACAGGCATGCCCTGGGCTGCGGAGGTTACCATTATTTTTTCGTGTATAAGACGCTGCACTTGTATAAGACGCACCTGATTTTTGAACAGGGTGTTTGCAGGAAAAAAATAGCATCTTATACACGGAAAAATACAGTATGTAGTGTTTTTAAAGTCACTGAATTTCATGGAGGAAGTAACATGCTAATAATTTCCCAGCTCCCAAACTGATCAAAACAAATAATCAATAGCAGCAGGGAATGATGATCATTGCCCCTCATTCTAAATGATTCTCCTGTTCTTCTATAGGTATGATTGACTTTCAGTGACTTCCTCGGGCAGAGCAAGCAGAACATTATTGAGAAATGAAACTAAAACACATACTCTTTCCTTGATTATAGAGGGATGTTTGTGTCTGTGTGAGTGAGGGATGATGGAGGATTTGAACTCATTGCAAGCCTAAAGTGCAATCAAATGTGTCCTTTCCAAAACATCTATGAGCAGAGATTGATTAAAAAAAAATCAAAAGCAAGAATAAGCTAAGCAATGCAAAACAGAAACAGTTGCTTCAAAACTATGAACCATTCATTTTGTACATGAGATGAATGGCAGACATGATTCAAGTCCTTGGATTGTTGGTACCTGAGAAGTTTGACAATGGACATACTTGTTTGTGAACTCTGGTTTTATATATATATATATATAAAGATGAATGCATCTGACAGTTCATCTCCTGGGTTGTTCATAGCATTTATCCTGCTTATATAGGGTCCATTTGTTTCACATTGTGCTCACCTAGTTGTCACAGTAAAACTATCAATGCATGATGCAATGAAGGGCTTTGTTTTTCAGCCGGTTTGTCACAGAGTCTGACAGTGATTAAGGCTGAGAGAGAATGACTGGCCCAAAGAAACACAGTTGGCTACTGTGCCTAAGGGAAGACCAGAAATGGCTCTCTATGCGCCTAATCCAGCAATTTAACTATATACTATACTAGCTCTCAGTTAATCTCCTGGGTACAGGATCAAAATGTCTTTAAAATTATGTGTCTGCATTCTTCCAATTTCTTTTTTCTTAATGTACTTTGTGGCTTGAGGCTACTTTGCATTTACCTATCTGTATCTATTATTTATGCCTCACAGCTTATAGTAAAGAAAGGTGCATCTACCCTGTACTGTTGTGCTGTTTTCCATCCTTTTCATTTTCACTAGCAAAATATTTGAATGTCAAAAGATAGAATATGAGCCAGCTGCAAATTCTTTTCCCCATATTCATATGAAGAAATGTGGAAATATGGGGAAGTACATAAATGATCTGCAGCCCTAGCATTGCCAACTCCAGCTACTTAAAAACCTCTGATTTATATACCTACAAATTTTGTAATACAAATGTGGAACTTCATATATTTGCACACTAGGTTTTCAAATGCTCTTCTGACAGCCTCATACTTTCATCTAGCGTATTTCTGTGAATAATTTGCTGTAGTTGAATCCAGATGTATAAAATAATGACTCTTCAATAGAGGAGACGGAGAACTGAGGCAGTATTGTCACAGAAGATGCACGAACACTAGTTCAAAATCTGATGGAGACAAAACAAGACCACATAATTTGCAGATCTTTCTCTTTTATTCAGTTTTATAAAGGCAGAAATAAGCAGTTTGAGTATAAGCCAAGCCTCATTCAGAGGAGTCAAGTTTCATTTTTCACCGGCTTTATTGTTTGTTTACATTTTTTTCCTGGCCATTTTTCTGCCTCTCAGCAGATATCCTGGTGTAACCTAAACCAATGCTGACTGGGGAATTCTGGGATTTGAAGGCCACATGTCTTAAAGTTGCCAAGCTTGTAAAACACCGACCTAAACTAAAAGAACCAAAAACAAGCATTCCCCACTTCTAGACCTGCATTCTCAAAAGCATTCTAAGTAACAATATGAGATGTGCCTTAAATCTGTGTTCAATATATGTGCATCCCCAACTGTCCCCATTTCCTCATTCTATTCCTATTTATTGCTCTAGTCTAGGTTTAATGGTGGCAGTGAAAAAAGTGACGTATGAATGTTTTTCATACTTATGACTGTTGCGCTATTGCCATGGTCATGTGTTCCGGGACTCATGTGATCACCTTTTGTGACCTTCTGACAAACAAAGTCAATGGGGAAGCCAGATTCACTTAATAACTGTGTTACTAACTTAACAACTGCAGTGATTCACTTAACAACTGTGGCAACGTTTGTAAAAGGGGGCAAAACTCACTTAACTGTCTCGCTTAGCAACAGAAATTTCAGGCTCAATTGTCAATAAGTCAAGGACTATCTGTAATGGAATTTTTCAAGTTACTGCTTTTTGTTAATGCAGTGCAATTAAGCTCCTAAGTACACCAGCAAGGCAATGGAAGCAAAAATGCGATTGGCTGTGAAGATGGATTTCAAATGTTAATTTGCATGATAACCAGTTTTTGCTTCACTGCTGGATTCTAATTTCATTCTCACTGCACAGTGATGATTCCCAATCCTTTGATTTTATACCCAGTCCCAAAGTCCTGAATGTGAAGCCTTGGTGGCTAAATTTGTAACAAATGATCCAACTTTGCATATAACATAACTGTATTAATTTACTAGGTATATTGCAGTGCAGTCATTGATCAAAAGCAGGGGTCTTCAAACTTGGCCCTTTGATGACTTGTGGACTTCAACTCCCAGAATTCTTCAGCCAGCGTGCCTGGCTGAGGAATTCTGGGAGTTGAAGTCCACAAGTCATCAAAGGGCCAAGTTTGAAGACCCCTGATCAAAAGAAATCTACCAACTTGGGCCAAAATATATGCCTTGAAATCCTAGTTTCCTTTGAATTGTAGTAAAGAGAAACAAATAGCATTCCCATGGAAAGCAAATGAATACCTGCAGGAGTTCAGCAAGAGCCATAGTACAGCCCAGAAGGACTGTCAAGGCACATCAGCTATGATCTGAAGTGATATTTTTGTCAGCTTTAGGAGGCAAAGAACAGCAGTCTGAAATGGACTTATGGATGGATGTATTTCACAAAAGATGAGAGTTCTAAATTTCATCTGTGTACCCATGATAGCTTTACATTGTGAATTTATTTTTAATTTATCAAATTACATCGGATGCCTAAAGGGCAACTTATTTTTACTTTCACGCAATCTGAAATAAATCTGACGCCATTTCTTAATGCTGCAGGCATATTGCATAATATTTTCTGTTATCCACTAATTCATTTTTTGCTTCTATAAAATTGCTACATGTTTTGAAAACCTGTAGGAAATGTTGTATGTGAATTTGTGTATCTTAGATTAAAGCACAAGAAAAATAATTTAAAAAGCTATTTGAATATAGATTTAGGTTTTTAAATAAAAGCAAATTGTGGCCCACCTCAATGTTTTTGAATGTACAGTTCTTCTGAGATTATATATTGATAATCGCAAAGAGCTGTGAGTTGTTTTAATAGATGCCTTATAGAACTGAAATACAGAATAATTTAAAATTTATTTTCTTGGCTGTTATTCTCATACATAAACAAATATATTTAATGTAGTATTCAGCAGCCACAGGCTAGTTAAACTAGGAGCATGTAGAATATAAATAAATGAATTGTAATATTGTATATTATTAATTTTATTTTTGCAGTGCCTGGCCCTGTACCTACAAAATCATTAAAAGGAACTCCCTTTGAAGACAAGATCTTCTTAAATTGGAAAGAACCAATGGACCCAAATGGTATCATCACCCAATATGAGGTAGTAATAACATTTATTTATTCATTTATTTTCATTGATCATATTTCTACCCTGCCATCTCACCTAAGTGACTCTGAGCATTTACAACAAACATAATATAAATCATAAATAAGAACAAAGTTATTAAAAGGAGCTAAAAGAATTATTTTTTTTGCTTAATTGGGCAAAAAAACACGAGCTTATTTTTGGAAGAAAAAAAAGAAAAATAAACTACAGATGGCATTTTTATCTGGATTCTGGATATAGGCTATGAGATCCCCAAGACTTTTTTTTTTCTATCATCAGGATCTTAATAGATCAGTAGATCATCTGCTTAATCAGAATGCATTATTATACTGTGTGTATTGGTTTGAAATATATCCCTGATCAGAAGCACTCTAAATATTCTAAATTGATCCCGGGATATCAGAAAAGCAATGTAAAATTGTAGAAATGAAAAAAAAAAGCTATGGTAGCGCCTTCTTTTCAGTCTATTTCTGGTAAGTGAGCTATTACTTTATAGGGTCACTGGCTGCCTTGTGGGGTTGTCTCACTGATCAGCCTGCAGCTAAACAACATATGGCAGAAACCATTTCCATACTGTTAAAAGTGTTTTAAAAACCAGCATTTTGGAGCATATCTACTCAGAAAGGCACATGGGCAGTCTCTCCTGTTCAGAAAACCTATTTATTAAATTTATATGCCGCTGATCTCACTGTCAAGTGACTCAACTTATGTTACTTTGAGGTACAAAGGGTGGAAGAGAATTGTGTTATGATGTATCCTTGCCTCTACATGTATCCTTGCCTCTACATCAGATATGTCAAACTCGCGACATCACATGACGTCGCGCAACGTATCGGGACTGTTTTGCCATTGCCGGCAATGGGGTGGGTGTGGCTTCCGCGTGACGCATCCGGCCCACAGACCGGCAGTTTGACACCCCTGCTCTACATGAATGTATTAAACCATATGAAAGTATCAGGGCCACATAAACATATAAGGAACGGTTGCTGGAATTGGATATGTCTAGTTTAATGAAGAGAAGGATGAGGGGTGACATGATAGCAGTGTTCCAATATCTCAGGGGTTGCCACAAAGAAGAGGAGTCAAGCTATTCTCCAAAGCACCTGAAGGCAGGAGAAGAAGCAATGGATGGAAACTAATCAAAGAGAGAAGCAACCTAGAACTAAGGAGAAACTTCCTGACAGTTAGAACAATTAATCAGTGGAACAACCTGCCTCCAGAAGTTGTGAATGCTCCAACACTGGAAGTTTTTAAGAAGACACTGGACGACCATTTGTCTGAAATGGTATAGGATTTCCTGCCTGAGCAGGGGGTTGGACTAGAAGACCTCCAAAGTCATTTCCAACTATTATTAGTAGTAGTAGTAGTAGTATTAATAATAATAATAATATTGTCCATTTTTCAATTTAAGGAACAGCATATGACTGTCAACACACCACACATCCTACCCAATGATAAATCTGTGAATTAATCCTTAAATTAGCATATACTGCTAATGATCTTTTGCTTCAGTCACAGAGTAGATAGAACTCTTAGAATAAAAATGAAAAATACAGGCTGAAATTGCATAATAATGAAGTCTTGTTTTCGCCAATACATTGCCAGTGAGTGAGCTTGTAATAAATGATAAAATCTAGGACTTAAATATGCAACTTAAATCTGGTAGCATTAATATATAGCCTTCAAAAATCATGATTTAATGGAACCCTGTCCAATGAAGGCTACAGATAATATATGTGAGAATTATTAATAGATATGAGACATTTCTAGACTTCAAGGTTTTCTCTCCTGGAAACTTGAAATGCAAATACTGATATTTTTTTTTAAAAAAAAATCATATATTTGACGAATGAGCCCTTGAGGAATGAAGGGGAAAAATAATTTGGCATCCAATTTATTATGTATCTGTCGTTTTTTAGAAATAGGCAGTCTTGTCAATAGCACATTTCTCGTTAAAACAAACTAAATATCTGTTGGAAGCACTTAAATGCCTCAATCATATATTCCAATGATTTAGTTTTTGTTGTATTTTAATGGGTACTTTTAATTGCTGGTTCTTCAATAAAAACACTTATAGGAAGAGTTCAGTGTATACACTGTATATTCAGTATAAACACTTGAATAAGCAAATATCATCACACAGCTTCCGTATGTGTAGGTTAATTAGAAAGAAAAGAGGAGATGTGGTAATATGCTACAAAATAAAGAAATAAACACACAAACAAACCTGTTTAGCATTGTACAAATCACAGCTGTTTGTATAATTTGTGGCCCACCAGTCATATTTTGTAGTCCTAGGGATCAGTAATACTATACTTGTATGTCACTACAGGAATTCAAAGAAAATGGGAAAATCAAAGACTAAAGTGAAACATTATTTAAAGAAAACTTGGGAACTAATTCATAGCAATGTGCTAACCAGGCTTGGAGTTCCACTAAACACTTGACATAATTTCCACAGGTCAGTTACACCAGTATTCGATCCTTTGATCCTGCAGTTCCAGTGGCTGGGCCACCTCAAACTGTGTCAAAATTATGGAACAGTACACACCATGTTTTCCCTTATCTACATCCCGGGACTACCTATCAGTTTTATATAAGAGCCAGCACTGTCAAAGGTTTTGGACCAGCTACAGCCATCAATGTAACTACCAATATTTCAGGTAAGGACAAACATGGAAAAGTTGTAAAACTTATCATATTAAATCTCTTTTCTTCAATTTAAACCAATGCCATTTCCATATAAGGAATACATCGAAGGCATACAGTAGTGGCTGCAAACATGAGTATAGTAAGTGGGTAATGATAAATGGGCACCAAGAAAGAAGGCTGTGTGTATTTATGGATGCACTTATTTAAATCAGTGAAGGTATAGACCACAGGTTAGCAACCCGCAGCTCCGGAGCCGCATGTGGCTCTTTGAGCCTTCTCCTGCGGCTCCCAGCCTCCTCCGCCATTTGCAGAGAGAGAGAGAGAGAGAGACAGAGCGAGGCACTTGCGCTTCCCTTCTCTCTCTCTCTCTCTCTCTCTCTCTCTCTCTCTCTCTCTCTCTCTCTCTCTCTCACACACACACACACACACACACACACACACACACACACACACTGAGTGGGGGAAGAGGACTGGCAGACCAAGGGCAGGAGAAAGCCAGCCCAATAAGAATGTGTGTCAGCTTGTCGGAAAACAGCATGAAGCCAGCTTGCCAGGTGAGCAGAAGATTGGAGAGAGGGAGAGGGGGGGGAGAGAGAGAGGGAGGGAGAGAAGAGAGAGAGAGAGAACTCATGCACAGCAGCCTCTATTTCTTTTTAATTAAACTCTTCAATCAAGCTCCCCCCCTCCCGTGTGTGTGTGCACGTTTTGCGGCTCCCAGTGTTTTCTTTTCTCTGGGAAACGGGTCCAAGTGGCTCTTTGAAAGTTTAAGGTTCCGGACCCCTGGTATAGACTGTTTAAAATTCATACTGAATTATCAAGGTTGTCATTAAATGTGGCAAATGGTTGTCTAAAATCTACTATGCAGTTACGTGTACTTATTTTTGCTATGTTATATATGAGAATGCAGCCCAGTATTCTTTACATTGAAGGAATTGTGGGAATTGGTGCTAGTCTGCTTTGGTTTGATTAGTTTTTAACTAATTTATGTGGGGCCCCCCATCTGATGAAGGTGACTCTGGGTGGCATGCAAAGATTAAAATACAGAACAAAACAAAAATCTCCCAAATTCACCAGTTCATTAAAACCAATATTCAAAAAACAATGTTATGCATTAATGGAACTGATAGTTCTCAATTTTTTTAGAAAATGCACCATTTTAATCATTTTTATTTACCATACTGCAGTCTGCTAGCAATCTTTGCGAACAAATAAAATAAACTTGTCCTGCGTATACAGATAGTCTTCTGGTATTTGGGACCAGCAACCTTGTCACTAAGCAACACGGTCACAAAGTGAGATGTCACAGCTTAGGATGGCAGTGGCAGCAGTCCAGTAGGTTGTCATTAGGCAAATGCCATGCAGTTGCAGCATCCTATGGTCACACGATTGCCATTTGCAGCCTCCTGCTGCCTTCCCCGTTAACTCTGCTTGTTAGAAGCAGGCAGTGAAAGTCGCACATGGCAATCGTGTGACCATTGAGATCCTGTGATTGCAGAAACATTCCAATGGCTCCAAGGACCCATCTTAAGTCTCTAATCCACAAGGACTTTCTATATACAAAACTGATGTGAATAACTGATGGTCATACAGTTTGTTATTAGTTTAGTTATAGATTCTGGGCCTCTTCTTTGGTGTTATCTGAAGTGACCAGAAGTGAATAGAGCAAAATGAACATGGTACAGATAATCCTTGACGTATGACCAGAATTTCTGTCACTAAGTGATGCAGTTGTAATGAGAGACTGTATCGCTTAGTGACCACAATCCCAGCACTCCAGGTTGCCGTCAATAACCAAGAATCGTGGGTCGTTAACCAGAGAAGCCGCAGGTAAGAGCACAGAGCAGCCACACAGGAGTGGGAGGCCCAGCACAGGTCGTACACAAGTTGAAGGGGGCTGCAATGTGGTTCAAACCTGTAACCATTCCTCGAAGCCTTAGCCCAGAGGTCCCCAACCTTTCTAGGTTGGCGGCCCAGAGGGAACGGAAGGGGCAGCTTGGGCCACGTGCGCCCGTGTGCGATGCAAACAGGGGCAGCGCAAGTGCGCGTGCGACGCTGGGAGCAGGCCTAGCACCAGTGTGATGCTCAGGGTAGCACTAGCGCGAGTGGGGGGGAGTGGACACACTGGTCAGCCATTCATGCAGCCTGGTGGCCAAGAGGCCACAGCCTGGTAGTGGGCCGTAGCCCACAGGTTGGGGACCCCTGCCTTAGCCGACTCAGCCTGGCCCAGCAATACGACCCAAAGCTACCAGGCACCAGGAAGCCTCAGTCCCCCCACTAGGCCGAGCAGTACTTGCAACTGCAGGGGCACTGCAGCTGTGCCCCACCTATCCCTTCCACTCACCTATGCCTTTTTGGCAGCCCTGCACAGTGGCACTTATTTCGGCATGTCCTTCTACTGACCTGTAGCACATTTAGAGCTATCAGTTTAATTTGTCCGTATCTTTTAAATAGCGACCTATAGAAGAACATGAAATTCTTTTTTAAAAAAAAAAAATAGATTTTAATTCTGCTAATTTACTGCAAGCTTATCTTCTCTTAGAAGAATACTCTGGTTTCTAGATTAGAGAATTTCTTGATACCAACATCCAGATATCAAAAAGCAGCTGGATACAACAAAACAGGGTTTTTTTTCTCTCTTTTGTCTTGCTGCCAAATGTTCCCAATTAAACAGTTTGTGTTCTGTGACTCCCTGAGAAAGTCTCCTGCTTTTCTTATTGTTCCACGTCAAAGACTGAGTTTGTCTTGACAATAATAAATTAGTAGCTTGAGTAATGGTTCTGAGAAACTGAACCAATATTGGGCTGTATCCCTCTGGTGAATGAAAACAAAAGACAGTAGAGCTCTGATTCAGACAGGTTTCCTTTCGTATACAATTTAAGATAATGGTCTTATTTAGTACCATAAGAAATATTAAAACAGATAAAGTATCTCTGCATAAGAAGCTCCGTAATGAGGTCAGTTCACTCTGAGTAACTTTATTTCCATCAACATCTTTAACATATTGGTTATCAATAAATTCCAATTGATTTGATCTGTTCTCATGAGAAATAGTTACTTTTTCTTTAAAATGTGACCTGCTTTTTTATCTAGAGAGAGAGAGAAAGAGAGAAACTATTTCATTTTTTAACTACTTTAAATTACAAGCAAAAGCTTTTAAAATTAGAAGCATTTTCATAGTAAATGGATTGTCTGGGACCACTAACGCACTATTTCTCAACATTGACAACTTATCACCACATTTAAGTGTACATTATTACAAACAAGTCCCTACCCACTACCTTTTTAGTACAAAAAAAGTCTCTAAATAGAATAGAGCTAAGATGATGTTCAGGGTGTATAGTCTGAGGAACAGATTATTTTTAAAGTCTGGCTATAGTTTCGAAAATCCTCTTGAGACTGTAGTAAGATTTCCAGTCATGTTGAGAATGTTGACAACTTACTGTGCTATTGTCACAATTTGTGGCAAGGCTTAGAAAGTAGTCACAATTTCAGTTGAATGGTTGAAGATTTGATTGGCTCCTGAATGGTCTACTTTACCTTCATATGTAACCCAAATGAATTAGATGTCCCTCCAAAATACATCACATTCTACTACAGTTTTCATGTATCCTGTTTTCCAAACTACCACATTTCATTGTAGTTTCCTTGCTCAGTTCAAAATAGCCCTACATAAAATCTGTACAGAATATACAGGTAAAGGTTTTCCCTGCCAGTCATGTCTGACTCTAGGCCACAGTGCTCATCTCTGTTTCCTAGCTGAGGAAGCCAGCATTGTCCATAGACGCTTCTGTGATCATATAGCTAGAGTGACTATATGGTGAGGTGCCTGGAATGCTGTTACTTTCCCACTGAAGTGGTAACTATTTATCTACTTGCATTTACATGCTTTCAAACTGCTAGGTTAGCAGGAGCTGGGACAAGTAATGGAAGCTCACGCCATCATGTGGTACCTGGTCTCAAACTGCCAACCTTCTGGTTGACAAGCCCAGCATCTTAACTGCTTGGCCGCCACGCCCCATGGGATAGAAGTGAAAAACTGAAAAATTGTTGTAGTATTCATGCCAATTTTTATAAGTCCTGTGATATAAATCTAGATGATGATATTATTTCCCAAAGATGAAGAGATCAAGAGCGCAGTTTCAGTGATTAATTTATATTGCTGTAAGGCATTACTAGTCCTTTTTTCTAATATTAACTATTAGTGCTAGTTTCTGTCCTGACCAGCTTCAAAGTTAGTTTTAAATTATAGCTACAGAAAGTTTAATTGCGTTCATTGCCCTGATTGAAAAATAGAATGAAAAAAATGTGGAAAGAAGGGAGTGTTATATCCTTGGTGAACCACAGCAAATAATGATTGTATGAAGCATCATAAAAGAAATCCAGTGATTCCATATTGGTTCCACACACAGAAAAAAATTGAGATAATTCAAAGAAATATCAATATTTTTACATTTAATAAGCTTAGAAAATTTGAAAATTCTAATCAATATTACGATTTTTCAGTGTCATGACTAAATATATTTTTAACTTAAACCCCATGCTACACTTTACTAGGATTTGCAATTTGATTCACGAGTTGCCATCAAGTAATTTTTTGTCTGTGAAAAGCTGGTAGAAAACCTGCATATTTTTTTTATCAACGATGTCATTTTTTTATATCCAGCTCCCACATTACCAGACTATGAAGGTATTGATGCCTCTCTCAATGAAACAGCAACAACCATAACTGTACTTCTGAGACCAGCACAAGCCAAAGGAGCACCTATCAGGTAAAAATAGTAATTTCATGAAAATCCTCATGTAATAAAAATGGAGGGGGGAAATTGGATCAGCAGCTGGCAACCTTTTGAGAGTTGTGTGGCCACACATACACATGCATACACATATTTGACAACCAGAAATTAGAGCGGACAAGGAGATATTATTATTATTTATTTTTTTATTTAGAAAATTTATATTGCTGCCTACTCACACATGGTAAATCAAGGTGGCTTACAACAGGGGTCCTCAACCTTGGCAACTTTAAGACTTGTGGACTTCAACTCCCAGAATTCCTCAGCCAGCACAAGTCTTAAAGTTGCCAAGGTTGAGGACCCCTGGCTTACAAGACATAAAAGCACAGAAGTAAAAATAAAAGTAATAAAAATAAAAATAATAAAATAATAACCCCCCACACCCTGGCAACAACAGACATCCATACCAGCCATTTAATGGGCTCCATCCCACTCTGGGTTCCTGAGGCCTGCTGGCAGAACCATGTCTTCAGGGCCTTTCGAAAGAGTGTTAGAGTGGGGGCCAGTCTAATTTCCGTAGGGATGATGTTCCAGAGAGAGGGAGCCACCATGGAGAAGGTCCTTCTTCTGGGTCCCGCCAGATATATCTCCTCAGGGGATGGGACCTGCAACATTCCTTGTCTCCCCGCTCTAGTGGGTAGGATAGATGGGACCGGCAAGCGGTGGTCCCTCACATAATCTGGTTCCAAGCCATGAAGGGCTTTAAAGGTGACAACCAGCACCTTGAATTGGACCCAGAAGCAAATCGGCAACCAATGCAGCTCCCGCAGGAGAGGTGATACATGTTCATACCAAGGTCAACACAAAACCATGTGGGCCAGTGCATTTTACACTTAACTGGAGCTTCCAGATGCTTTTCAAGGGCAGCCCCATGTAGAGCGCATTGCAATAGTCAAGACGGGAGGTGACTAGGGCATGAGTGACCATGAGTAGGTATTATCATGACATCATGCAAATGGGATGGGATATTTCTATTTTTGAGATGGTTTCCATGTTTTGTTTTGTTTTGCTTTGCTGTTTGGATATGCTATCCCTATAGCTAAGACCTTAATGCATTTTTTTTAAAATTCCTACACAACTTATCCCTTTGTCAAAAGATCTTAATAATTCAATGAAAGAATGATCTGAAGTCTCTGTGATGTAACTGTTTTGCACTTTGTTAAATGCTTTAGAAGGTTTTATTCCAATATAGCAGGCCTTACTTCAGCGATAACAGGAAAAATATTGAATTGCATGAGACTATATAATTTAGATAATTTCCCTCATTTCTAGTCTTGATTTAAATAGAAATTGTGCATTGCAAAAGTCAGCCTGTCCTGTCCAAATGTTCCATTGTCTTTCTTACCTGCTCCCTATACATAGTCCTTGAAGCAGATGTTTGATAATCCAATTCAAAATTGCAGGTGCTGTCAATCATTTCTTAAGACGCAACATGCTGCGGTAGTCACAGTTCTAATCATGGCAGACTCGTGTCTTGCCTGCCAAGTGTTATATCATAATCTGTAGTTTTTTATGGCCTCCTGAAGCTGTAAGCCAAACAACAGATCTGAAATACAAAGGGAGACTGGATGAATCAGTGTTTATAATAAAATATATAGCTATTTCTTACCAAGCTTGAAATCCTCAGCTCAGCCAGTAAAGAATAAATATTTATTCAAAAATGAGATAAGTCTGGGTATGCACAGATACAGACACACAGGCACAAATAATTCACATTTCTGTTAAGCAGTGTCTTCAGATTTATAAATAAATGTGTCAGAAAATTGCTAATGGAATATTATGGATATTCTATTGATTTTATTGTTCCATGTTCCGGATCAAATTTACCATCTTCTTTGATATTGTCTGATATTGTCTAAATTAACATAAAAACATAAGAATTGTTCTGCAGGAACAGAACAAGACCCAACACTTTGTTTCTCACAATGACTAACCAGATGATTTTGGGATATTCCTAAGCAAGATTTGAAGACATACTTATTTTTTGTCTCCAACTACTGTAGAATCTGAAGACATGGTGCTTCCAACTTAGAAGACTGATAGGGCAAACTATTATATATAAATAGCCAGTGAACCTGATGTTCCCTCACACTGATAATATTATCTAGCCTGGTAAGGAAACATCTACAAGAAAACAACCAAGCTCAGAGAGCAGCATGAACCCAACAGTTCAACTCTGAGTTAGATAAATTGTCTTCTATTGGAATAGCATTATGATCAGTACTTCCTTTTGGTTTCACCACACATTTGTGTCAGATCGAATGACAGCCACCATTTAGAATTAAATCCAGGGTTTCAGCTTCTCTAGTCAGTTGAAAAACTCATTATCCTAATTTAAGTTATTTAGGTTATTTAATAAATGTAGTTTTTATATAAACACACAATGACTAGTTTATTTAATAAATGTAATGTCTTGTTATACTTTAAGCATGAATATATTGAGATTACATGAATGCAATTGCAATCCTCCAGCACTGCAGCTGGTTCTCCATTGTTAGCCTCAAACTTCTTTCAATAATTCAAGATTACCTTCAGAGTTCTGATTAGGAGGGGCACTATCTTATTCCCGGATCTAATTCATATTTGTGGCCAGATAATGCCTTCTACAATGATTCTGTAGAAAAACCCAGACTTCCATTGTTTTTTTATTTATACTTTTGGTGTAAAAAGCAACACCTTTCCTAATACATTCTTTCCTTCCTTATATTCTGGAATGTTCGTATCAGCCAGATTCTCTCCATTCCTCCAGACTTCTATTCACCATGTCTGTGCTTTCGCTTTTTCACCACCAAATACTCTAATTCTCTTTCTTGGCTTGGAGACTTTTAGCCTGGGAGAGAAATTTCTGTACTTAATGTCCCTTTTCAGTTGCCAATGAGGCAAACTTTTTCCTGGTCTTGTCATCATATTTTTGTCTTCTGATTTCTGCGACCATCCATTAACCATTTCCAACACCAGTTCTATCATTTATAATATTTCCTGAAATGTCTATAAGATAAGATAAGATAAGATAACCTTTATTGTCATTTTTTTACTGTGGGCACAACGGCACACATCAAAAATGAAATTTAGTTGCCCGCACTCAAAGTGAAACACATACATAACACACACCTAAACATACTATGTACAACACATGTATAGACCCACACCCCTACATATACATAGCAAATAAATATAGTATCCTTTTCAGAACACTATGCTGCCCATCGCTAGTCTGCTTCCCCAGGGATCAATTTCAAAGCTGTTCTGGCACCTTCCTGTTGTTGCTATTATCAGCAGCCTGGTACCATTTCAGTTCAAATGGAACCCATCTCTCTTTCATAGGTTCATTTTTGTTCCCAGAAGATTCTCAAAGTCTAAATCTTAAATAAAATCTTTCTGAGCCTATCCCTCCCCCACCTCTTACATTTAGCTTTATTTTTTTTTTTAACTTTATGCACACTACACAGTTGTTCCATTACCCCAATTATAATTATTCTACACAGCACAGAAATTGACATTGACAGGTTTACTGATCACCTGGTACTTTGGAGAGCAAAAGCCCTGTTGGTTGGGTTGCGTTGGCTGCTCAGAAAAATAAGAGCAGCTGTGTCTGTAAAGTCTAAAATAAGTTGCCTGTGTTCCCAACAGAGTAGTCCAGCTGTTTAGGTGAAACTTTGGATTCTATATTCTCAAAGTGCAGACAATTTTACATCTTTTCACTGAAAGGCATCTGAACATATTCATAGAATAAACTTTCCCACTTTGTTTATCATCCTTTGCCCAGGCTGCTTTTCAGTTCCGTGTCACACTCACTTTGCTTTTTGCTACTTGAGTAGATTTTACCCAAACAAAATAAACAATATATGAATTTAATCTTGAAGTGATGTAGATTTGCTTCTGGCTCATTAACCCTGAAAGGTCATAGTTATAACTATAATCACATCCAATCTCTATTAAGAGCATTTTAATTGATTACTTGACATTCTTTTGAGACATAGCATGGCCTGGGCTTGTGATGCAATTTGCTATTAATAGTTAGATAC
Organism: Azemiops feae; assembly: GCA_023970755.1. NCBI lineage: Eukaryota > Metazoa > Chordata > Lepidosauria > Squamata > Viperidae > Azemiops > Azemiops feae. The sequence continues at coordinate 397,285 of JALGBA010000366.1, forward strand.
TGTAGACAGGAATATAACTGAGAAAATGGAGACAGCAACTCTACTAAGGTTTTATTATTTCCATATTGCAGATATGGAAATCATCCAAATTATGACCTCCTAATTTAGATATTCAGTATTCATATTTAAGTATTCATATTTAGCAGTTGTTATCTATTCAGTTTTCACTCAGTTGCTCCCTACCTCTCACCTTTTCATTAGTGGATTTTTCACAAATGTATCAAAACTCAGTTATTGTGAGTTGAAGGTACAATTATTGTTCCTTATTCCATGAATTACACTTGCAGTTATATGGATAGAAGAATGTTCTTTGACATCTACTAGAGATAGATTCTGGTAACTTCGTCTGCATTTGTGCTGTTCTTTTTTAATTCTTCCTCAGCAAGAAATGGAATCACAGCCCCGCAACCAAATATTTATTTATTTAGGCAGTTTAGATGGCTGCCCATATCGCTGTGGTGACTCTGAGAGGCTAATGGCTGTTCAGAACAAAAGCAGCAACAAAATAAAATGCATAAACAGCAGCCAAGATAAAAACCAATTAAAATAGCCCTCTCATGATCCCAGGTTACCTTGAACAAGGCCTTGTGAAGGACTGTATCCCCATCAATCAGAATCCCAATGTTTTGGAGACAGCCCTGTGAGAACATAGGACTAATAACACAACAAGGTTTGGAAGCCAGCTTGAAATTTTGATTAAAAACCAGGTCTGGATAGTTGAACTACAGTTAATGGAGGGAAGAAGAAAAATAAAGTTTGCCTGACTTTGTGATTATAATGGCCAGGGACAGACCCATAGGATGAAAGATGAAGAGTCTCTACTATTTTTTCCCAGAAATTCTTTGAGCTTTACTCATTTTGGCCTTGGCACAGTGGCTTTGTAGCATTTTTTACAGCCACAACCTATCTCAGTTGGGAATACCCTCTTACTTAACATCAGAGGGTAGAACATAAACTAATCCACAGGAATACATGAATTATGAAAATAAATTAAAATGTATTGTGCTTCCTCCTGTAACTGTAGTGTGACCTTGAGTGTACTGGACAAAACCAACCCCACTCCGGTAGGAGTCAAAACAATAAAATTGAGTTTTATTAAAAATAAGAAAAGAAAAAAGATGTACAACTTTCCTCTCCATGTTAAACAGCCTCTTGTGAGAACAATATTGGACAAATTACTCCTATAGCATTGCTGAAATTACAAGCAGCATATTAAAATGATCTCCCAGAAAATAGTTCAAAGGAGAAATAAGACGAGAGATTCCAAATCCATAAAGAAGAACTAACCATACAAATTGCTGAGCCTGTGCAGAAAACCTGAAATTATAGCCAATAAGCAAGAATTCTAAAATCTCAAGGATGTTAAAGCATTTAACTAATGACACTCATTGAAATAAAACCCGAAATTCTAAAAGACAGAGCTAGCTGAGCTTTGGTACCCAAACAATTCCTAAAATCACAAGTCCCTTCCTGATTCAGTGTTACCTTGACACACATTTTGTTTGTCTCTTGAACATCCAAGCTTTCTTTTTGCAGCTTATGGGAGATGGTAAAGCCCCACAGAGTACTTTTCATTCTCCCTTCAAGGCTTGGGTTGTAAACCACCTGCTTTTTCTTTGCCTGGTTGAGAGGCTTCCCTTTTGTCCAATTTGAACACACCTGGATTTGTCTCCCTTGCCTGCCTACATGTTCCTATCTATTGCATGTATGTTTAGATGAAGCTGTTGGTGTTGAGGTTAGTTCTGTGTCTCAGAATAGTCTTCAACCTTGATATGGTGGAAGTGACCAAAGATAATAAATGTGGAGCAGAAGGGATTCCTGTTCCACCACAGAAGGCTTTTTTTTCTACCCATGTTTAAAGGATGAATAGTCTTATATTTGCAGCTGGCAGCAGATTTAGGAGTATAGGATACAGAACATCTGGTCATGTATCTGAACCAGTTCAGATTATCGGTCATTCTGATGGTGTGTGTGTGTGTGTGTGTGTGTGTGTGTGTGTTAGGTTAAATATACTACCTTTTGAAGAGACCACTTTTTATTTTATCATGTTTCATTTTGTCAGATGGCTGGGAGAAAGATTCTGAAATAATTTACATTGTTATTCTGACTTTGAAATGAGAGTTTTAAGTTCATATTTGGGAATGGTGGCACTGCCTGTCAAAAGATCAGAACGCTGCATTTGAACTGGTTGTCCCGTTTCAGTTGTTTTGCCTCTTTCTTTTGCATGAAAAAAAAAGGATCATAATTATGATCTCTACTGAAATGGGCATTTTCTTAGAAATGACCAAGTGCTGTCTTTGAGAGGAAGCTATTGGCAAGTTTTGGCATAAGTAAATAAATAAATATTGGTGTATTTCTTTTTAATTGCAATATTAAATAGGCTGAATGCCATCTGCTCCAACAATTTGTCAGTGGCAACTATAGGGAAAGGAGCCGACTATTTGGAGAGAGTGGACAGATTTCTCTCCATCTGTGCTTGTATTACAAAATGTCGTTTATATTTTAGATCTGCATAGTTGTGAGTCAAGATGTCATATCAAGGTCAAAAGGTAGAGATGCCTGTCAACATGCTTTGTCTTGGTGTAACATGACAAGTGCAATTTGGTGCTTCAGGCATGGCTTAGAGCTGCCCTGTTGAGCCTTCAAACTGAGCTTTCTGTATTATCATTTCAAAGAGAAACGCTAACTTTAAATGCTGCAAATTATCAAGCAGAATGCTTAATCTATTACAAATTACTCTGTGTAATGTGAAATCTAGTCTTGGACTGCTCAAATGCCAAAGCCTTTAAAGTTGAAAGGGTTTCCTTGAAGCCCAATCCTGAGCTCACCAGATACATTGAGCTTTTAACTCTCAGTGTTCTCAAGATTATTTCCATTCTCCTTTCCTCCCATAGCAGTTTGAAGCTGACTTGCAGTCACCTTCAATTTTGCTGACCTTGAAATGTTGGGAATAGGCAGGAAACACTGCAGGCCAGGTAGTACCTACTCTCCTGCTAGCAACAGAAGAATGCAAAAAAAAACATACAACCCATGAACCATCTTTAGCTTGTGCCAGTCTTGAAGAAACAACAATAATCCTAACTCATGCTCCCACTCCATATAACAAACTGCTGTAACTTAGCAGAGTCTCAGAATTATATATTAAAAAAATATTGTTTTTACTCCAATTCTATTCTGTTTATGTGTCTTTGCCTTCCAGGAATCTAATGGCCATGAATCTCCACTATGATTCTTTTGACTTATGGTTGATTATGGGGTAAAAACAGATACTCTATCTCTTCCATGTTCTATGCTAGGGGTCCCCAACCCCCAGGCCGCAACCCACTACTGAACCTTGAGCTATTCGGAACTGGGCTGCGGAAGTGGTGGGTGAGCGCAGGAGCACTCATCCCCATTTGCGCAAGCCATGGGTGAACACGTGCACGCGGATCCCATTTGCATGAGCAGCAGGCAATGGAGCTGCGTGTGCATGTGCACTTCCCTGCCACTCGTGCAGAACCATCTTCTCCCCCCTGCCAGGGCACAAATCCAAAAAGGTTGGGGAACTCTGTTTGTGCCATTGACCAAGTCAGTTAATACATCTAGTTTTAGACGTGTTTTCTAGAAATTGTTGTAGTGAGTCATCTGCACAAGTGGGCCTAGAGCACTTTTTTTTTTTTTGCTTATTCTGTAGGTTGGGTCTTCATAGAGATTTGTTAGCATCCATAATAGCAGAGTAATTATGAAAGGTTCTTGGAGCACAATGATGAGATGGACTTTATTCACACACACACCTTTGCTTCAGTATTTATCCTCCACTGACCATGCAATTGCATGAATACAGATCTGTTCTGAACTGATGCAAAGTCCACATGTTGATGTGCCTCGACCACCATGGCCAAATCATAGTCAGGGTGTTCTGTTTATTAAAGGGTTCATTTCCGATCTTGCCATCTCTTTACTACAGCTTTTTAAACCAAGCCTATTGCACAATGGCTATATATAGTCATGTACTCACTCATTCTAGCATTCTTCCTCTCTTGTTCTTGAACAGCGCCTATCAGATTGTTGTTGAAGAACTGCATCCTCATCGAACGAAACGAGAAACCGGTGCAATGGATTGCTACCAGATTCCTGTCACATATCAAAATGCCCTGAGCAATGGCTCACCCTATTATTTTGCTGCAGAATTGCCTCCTGGCAATCTTCCAGAAGCAGCACCTTTCACAGTTGGTGACAATAGAACTTATCAAGGCTTTTGGAACCCACCTTTGGTGCCTCGGAAAGGGTATAATATCTATTTTCAAGCCATGAGCAGTGTTGAAAAGGTAAGTGCTTGTTTTCTTGTTTGTTTGTTTGTTTGTTTGTTCATTGATTCATCCAAACCAGGGGTCTTCAAACTTGGCCCTTTTATGACTTGTGGACTTCAACTCCCAGAATTCCTCAGCCAGCGTGCCTGGCTGAGGAATTTTGGGAGTTGAAGTCCACAAGTCATAAAAGGGCCAGGTTTGAAGATCCCTGATCCAAACATTCATTCATTCAGTTTTCAGCAATCCCGACTATAATCCAACTCTAAATCAGTTGTTTTTCCTGTACTGTAAGACCAAGACCGTGATCTCAAGAGAGAGGTCCCAAAAACAGCATGGGAATTTTGACTCTTTTTTCTCTTTCATACCTGGCGTGTGTGGTAATCAACTTGACATCAAACATTATTGTTGAATAACCCATATTTGTTATGGATTAAAAAAAAATTCTATAGCTTATGCCACATTCCTTGGAAATGTAATTCATGAGGACTAATAACAATACAAGAAAAGCTTCAGTATGACTAAAGATCTATAAAATATTTTTTAAAAAAACAATGAAAATGTCCATATTTCAATATTTGGATTTATATTTTGGCATACTCCAAGATATTCTAGTGCCTGAAAGAATATCAAATATCCGTGGGGGGGGGGGGAAGAGGGGAACAATTTTAATTGACAATCTCCTTTGCCTTAGTAGTATCTTAAATCTATCAGCAGAAGCATAATTCTAATTATAATCTCAATTAGTGTGAATTTTTTGTTCTCTGATCTTAGTTCTTAGTCTGGCTTTCTTTCTGAAACAAAAAACAAAAACAAAACAGTTCTTGTAATCCACATATTCCACATACATTTTCAATGGAAAATATTCTGTCCAAAAATATTTAGAGTAGGTGGTTTCAGTAAAATCAGTTTAGCCATGTTACAGTTTTTCATTTTCAAAACAAATAATCCCCTTCATCTCTCTTTTCACCGTTCAAAATATTAAGTTGGTTTTGGAAAAAGAAAACCTAGGTTGCCTGGTAGGCTAATACAAAATTACTAAGTTTTCATAGCCTTCACCCCATACTTCAAATATAAAGAGTACATTTTTAAAAGCCGTTTATTTGAAATATGATCTAAGTCTATTCCTTGTTTGTACAAAAACTCAGTATACAAGTTAGAAATTACTTGACTGCTGTGCAGATGCTTGAAGGTATGACCAGAGATTGCTACTGCAATTTCTTCACTGTTTGAAATTTTGGTGCCACTGAGCACTCCTTCTATTTCAGTATGTATATCAATAGAGAACAAAGCAACAGGAAGTTCAGTACTGCTGGCAGTTGTAGGTGTGAAAAGCAACATGACTAGATAACCCCCATGCTGATGCCATTGAATCATTTTCTCTCATAAACCAAAATATGAGACAAGAAGAGGGAGAAACAGCATTTGGGATAGTAGCTGAGATATTTAGGGCTGTGATTTCAAATTAAGTATGGCCTTGTATAAAATCTTGGTCGCCTTCTTATGATGTCCCAGTAGCAGATGGTTGGGAAAAGATGAGGGGAGAAAGGGAGAATTTGCTGTTAAATTGGTAGTCTTCTGAATAATTAATCTGCTTTAGAAAGACTGATGTTCCTACCCTGCCATTTGCATTTTGGCTGCAATTAATAATATAGATGTTTCAGCTTCAGTGATTTTACCATCAAACCTCTACAATGAATTCTTGCCTAATGTTGTAATTATAAAAATTAGCTGAATATTGTGGCAAGATGGGAAAATGACATCATTTTTAAAACCATCCTACAATGGCTTGTTGAAGCTGGAAGAGTTTCCTGAAACTAGAATGTGCTTAAATTAATGACCATAAAATTGGTGATGTATTCTGAAAGAGAGGGTGGGGAAGGGAGAGAGAGAGAGAGAGAGAGAGAGAGAGATGATGGTGATGATGATGATGATGATGATGATGATATTAACTGGTAAGTTCAATTGAGAGGTAGATCAGCAGATGAAAAACAGAAGACTTAACATAAAATTTTGGAAACCACATTGATGTCAATACAGAAACATACATGTGTGTGGAAAGATGCCTAATAATATATAGATCGGGTTCATATTCATGCTAACCAATGGCATGTGTAGCCATGGTTCATTGAATGAAGCACAGTTGGTTGGGTTCCCATAGTATGCTAAGCCAAAATAAGAAAACCATAGTTTGGTTAGGTAGAACTGTGAAACTGGTTTCCAAGTATGGTATGATTTCCTCCCAGCCTTCAATTGAGGTGGCAGGAATTATGCTTAGAATCCTCTGAATACAAAACCTGTTCTTTATCTCTGAACTTAGGCTTTATAAAAAAACTGTTTTACAAATTCCTTTCTAGATGGTATGTGACCTTTCTTTTTTGTAATTTTAAACTTGGATTAGAGATTTTAAACTTGGATTAGAGATTTCTAGATGGGGATGGAAGTATGAATATAAGGAATCTACTTCCACATTTGATAGGAATGTAAAATTGGATAGAGTGTTTGGTTTTATATATTGCACCGAATTAGTTGTGTAGTTGATCCTATGTATTTGGCCTGCATTTTGCAACAGGATTACAAATCTACCTTTGTATTTCAACAGCTAATTTGGTGTAGTAGATAAGACATCTAGACCAGGGGTAGGCCAGCCAGTTGAAGTCTATGAGTCATAAAAGAGCCAAGGTTGCCTACTCCTGGGCTAGACACCAGAATATCATGAGTTCTAGTCTCATTTTAGAAAACAAAGCCAGCTGAGTGACCTTGGGCCAGTCACTTTCTCTCAGTCTTAAGAAGGAGGCAATGGAAACCCACTTGTGAAAACCTTGCCAAGAAAACTGGAGGAACTTTTCCTGGCAGTCACCAGGATTCAAAGGGACCCCCCCCCCAAAAGCCAAAACTTGGGTTAACTTAAAAAGTTGACCTTCTCCTACCCATCTTCCATTCTTTAGCAGTTAAGAAGAGTGGAATTTTCTTGCTGCTATATATTTAGTCAGAATCAATCAATGTCTAGAGATTAGCTAGATGCACTTTTGCTTATCTAAAATCCATTCCCTGAATATGCAAGCAAACTTGGAAGATCCAGTAATAGTTGGAAAAAAATGTAAAGACAGATTAGTGCAATCTCATTTTGCCTTTGCATTTAAGTGTAGCATTTATTACTCACATCTTCCTCATCCTATAATTTGTATACAATAACACACATTAAAGTACTGTTTTAGAAATTGCAAAGATGATATACTGGTGATACTAATAAATTTGGACTAAATGTGTTTTTTTTTTTAAACAGGAGACCAAAACTCAGTGTGTTCGAATTGCTACTAAAGGTAAGACATTTTACACACACACACACCATGAATTAGAGGGCATAGTTATTTTGATTTTTTGCTGAGAGTTTACATTTTAAATTCTGTTAGGCTTCCTGTAAAATGCTTGGGCTCTGCTTGATGTTGTACCATGCAGACAGGGGCAATCTTCCCAGGAGATGAGTTACTTCAATGCTAGCTCAGTAGAAAGTTTTGCTTGTTGGTGAAAATACAACAGCAGTATTGTTCAAAAGATGTCAGACTTCTCTTGTGCCAACCACAACTTATTCCAAAGAACAAGTTGCTCAGAGCCCGGATTATTAAGTTTTTATTAGGAAGAAGCTTAATTCTAGCAAGTAGTTTGCTTTTGAATGAGAAACCTGTTATAAAGGGTAGATTAGAGGCGGAGGTTTCTGGTTCTCTTTTGATGTCAATGGAGGGAGCTTTCTCTCTTTTATGAAAAGAGTTCACAGAAGGGTTATATGCACAACTTCTTCGACTTCGACTTCTTTTATTATTTTTTTAAAGAAAAGCTTATTTCACTCACTCAGGGGGTAGGTAAGTTCTAGTGGTAAGCCAGAGAACTGGAAAAGATAGAAACAATTTGTAAAGTAAAAAACTACCAATTTGTAAAGTTACAGAACACTAATCATGATACAGCTCTAGGATGAGTTCTTGTCTAACGTTGTAATTATACAATGTTATAATTGGGAATGATGATGTGTCCTTTCTTAAACCTAGAAAATGAAAGGCTAAATATCATGGGGATTTGTAATAAGTACCCCTAGATTTTTTTCTTCCCATAAAGATGAAAAATGCATAACTGGCTATTAGATTACAGTGTAATTTTTAAATCTTGCATTTTACCCTGACAGTATCATGCCATGTTGTTACCTACAGAATAGAGCTGTATGTTTGAATGTGTATGTGCATGTGTAAAGCATTTCTTTTCAGATTGTTAATTATTTTTTTTCAGGCCTACAGGGCTGAACCTGCTCCCATTTTTTTCTCTGTGTGTGTGTGTGTGTGTGTGTATGTGTGCGCGCCTGGTTGTTGTAACTATATCTACTCCTTTACACAAGAAGATAGTTAAACTCATCCATGTTTTGTTCCGAGGCAAATGTCTTATATGTCTTGGTTTTTTTGGGGTTTGCATTAACCATACTAGGATTTTGTGGTATCTTTTAGATTAATCTGGACGTAGCAATCCTATGACATGCTTATTCTTGAAATGTAGATAGGTTTTATAGCTGCACTACGCAGGAAAGCCAGTTGGGGCAGTGCTTCTACATTATTTACTTACCATGGGATAACATAGGATGCAAATGTAGCCCTAATGTCATTAAATCAAATTAAATTCAAACAGAATAATGAATGATTTGATTATGTGATGTGTGGATTGTTAGGAACCACGTGAATAGACCCTTTCTAGGAGTGAGAAATCTGAATTGATTTCCTCAATATCTATTTGTTTGCTTTCTTGGCTATCCATGGTATTCTCAACCTTCTTCCACCATCAAAATTTAAAAGCACCACTAATTTTTCCATCCTGCTTCTCAGTGCTCAACTTTCAGTTCCATATTCTGAAACTATTGACAGAATAATTATTTTTATACTATTATATTAAACATTATAATTGTAATCTTTGTAGGTACAGATCTTTTTCCAAGGCTTTTGTGGCTACTGTAGCATATATTCTTTTATTGTTTGTGGTTGATCATATAAAGCAGAAGCTATCTACAACTGTCTTCATTGTTGATTCTAAGGATAGTTGCTGTATCTATTGCCATTAGTTATATCTCCCTTATATTTAATTTTAGTCCTATTTTTTTCAGTATTCTCATTACCTTAACTTGTATATCATTACCATTTTCAGCTATCAGAGTAGTGTCTTCAGCCCTAGTGATGACACCATTACCAATTGGAGATCACCTTCCTCCAATTTAAAAACCATAATCATCTACTTCCAAGCCAGCCTCCCCCAATAATTGTATTCATTTTACTTTGTTTATTTGATTTCTATAGCCACCCATCTCAACAAATGATTCTGGGTGGCCTACATCACCATAAAAGCATAAAACAAAACAATGCAGAGGGCAGGATCCTCAGCAAAATGGCACATCTCCTTGTCCCCGCCAGCCAAAATTTCTTGCATTATAGCTTATATATTCAGCATATTGGTTGAATAAATAAGGAAAAAAAATATACAGCCTTGTCTCACTCCTTTGCTGACACTGAGTGAGTCTGTTTTGCTATGTTTCACTTGGATTGTGGCTTCCTCTTTGTGTGTAGGCTTTGCATAAGGACAATAAGATTTTATGAGATACCTGTTTTTCTTAAGGACATTCCACAACTTGACATAATTGATACAATTGAGGGCCTTTCTATAACCAATGAAGCACTTACGGTTTCTTTTAGTATTTTCATTTTTCTGTTATTCAGTGTGCATCAGCAATAAGGTCTTTGGTTCCTTGGCCTTTTCAGATGACCCTGATAAACATATGCAGAAGCTGTTGCCCAGGCAACAGGAGCTGATACATTTTTTTAAAAGTTTAGAACAGCCAGATAATATTTGGAAGTGACTCAAACGGACACCTCCCTAATTTACTTTTTTAATTATAAGGAAGAGGTGGAGATAACCGCTTAATAAGACTTGTAAGATTCTGTTATTATAGCCAATAAAAATTGTGCACATTGGTATAAGATGCTATAATTCAGAAGTGCAAATTGTTGTTGGACAGATTGATGTTATGCAGTTAAGTAACAATTATCCTATAGATCCACCAAACTTTTCATTCATAATCATAGCCCTGGTTCCTGAATTAGTTGATGCTGCAGTGTGTTGCAGTTCACTAAGGCATGCATTATTTTTTTTATAATAGTGGTGATGTAAGAGCAAGTGGCTACTGTTGATTCTTTGCTACTTTTGATAATTCAAGGTCCCTTTGTGTGAATATCTGACAGCAAATTTTAAATTGCTTAATGCCTTTAGAGGCTTCAAGCATTGCCCAGAGTGGAAAATACAAAATCAAATTATTGTGATAAGCATATCACATAATCCCAAGCAATAAAGTGCAAGGACCTAAAATCCCTTTGCAAACTACTTGGCAACTATCCCTAACTCTGCAAGCATCTTTTTTCCCTTCTCTAATTTAACAAGCCTCTCCATCAGCCAAACTTTTATCACCTATAGAACAAACTTTGGGTCTGTTGGGTATTTGAGCAGAATTAAATTCCCTCCCACACACGCATTCACACACATGGGCATGTGAGCACACACACACACACTTTTCATTTTAAATTGTTTCCTTCCTACTTGTCTTAATGAGAGAGAATTAACTATACCTGCTCCAGGATTAGCAAAGTTTTTTTTACCTTCTGAAGAATAAGTGAAGAAGATGAAAACAAAATATTATAATGGAACTCCCATATCAAAAATACCTTTTGAAATCCAGGTTGGGTTTTTTTTTTTTTTTTAGGTTTCTAATGCTTGAGGGCTGTAGAGATTTCTGCATGAGCAATTATTTGGGGGCCTCTGAAGACTTGATAAGTATTTTAAGATAAACTTCCCAACGCTTTATTAGTTCATTTTAAGTATGACTCAAACAATTCAGCTTTGCTTTGACTGAATGAAACAACTGGCATTGATTTTATTAGGATCTAAAATAAGAAGTTAAGATTTTTCCATTTTAGTATTTAATTAAAATCACAACTAACATTGTATGTAATATGTAAAGAAAGCCACCAAAAGTATCACAAAGTCTAGATAAAAGAAAGCTTCTTTTAATTTTCCCAGATAAAAAAAAACAGAACAAACCATCCATTACCCGCAAATTTTCACAAAGAAAGAGTAATCTGCTGTGACTTGCAATTCTAAATCTGCCTATGGCCCTCAAAGCCTTGGATGAAGCCTCCAAAATTTCTCCAGGATTGTTATTTTCAGGAAGGGATACTAAGACAAATAGCAGTGAGAAAAAAAATGAATTCTTTAATGTCTTACTGACAAGTTGAAAAGTCACATTTGTGAGTTGAGTTAGTATCTATCTAAAAGTCCTTAAATAAGTCTAGTGCAAAAAATGTAGTTCTTTTCACAAAAATGCTGCCAATGAGAGAGCAAGTGGACCAAAACCAAACATTATAATGTCTCATGTGCAGCTGTTGTGGGAAAAAAAGAACACAAATTTTAAGTATCACCAGACAATGGGATTATCATTTTAAAGATATTTTCTTACCTAAACAGAGAAAAGGAATGACCATGGACTGACAAAAAAAAAATCAATGGGAGTGGAAGTGACTTCCAACTCCCTGCCGGCTTCCCTATTGAATTTCCTTGTGGGAAGCTTGCAATTAATATCAGAAATCTCCCCTTCCCTTCCCTTCCCTTCCCTTCAGGCAAGTTAGTGGGGGAGGGAGCAAGGGATTGTGGGACTGGCTGAAAACTGTAACGGAACTCTTAAAAGGAAGATCAGGTGATGGATCAAGGAAGGCATGCAGGGGGTGGCATGCGCCAGGAAGTGCATCAGGGTACACAAGAAGTGCCACTCATATTTTTTTAAGGTACATGGAGTGGTAATGTGGATCAGGGAGAGAGTGTGGAGGTGTGCAAGAGCTGTATTGGAGAAGACATGCAGGGGTGGCTTGGGTTGGGGAAGGTGCAGGGTGGCAGCACAGGTCAAGAGAGCATGGACTGGTAAGAGTGCACAGAGGTTCATTTCTCCCTTCCTTCTGTTTGCAGCAGGATATAAATAGCTGCTGCTAGGTTGGGGAGGGAGTGAGGATTGTGAGACTGACTGGGAAACTCACAGAATGTTAAAATTGAAGATCATGTGACTAGAGCAGCAGCCAATATCACAGAAGCAGCCACCACTTCCCCAAATTTCATTCCCTCAGGAATCATAGGTCCCAGATTTTCGACACAATCTGTAAGCTAGCCCATGTGAGGTACTTTGGTCCACAGAGTTAATAGTTGCCTTTTATGCACCATTTTGCCCAGTTAAAGGTCATGGTAACACGGGTTTTGATAGATAGGTAGATAGATAGAGGAATTAAAGTAAAACTGCCAATATACACCTCTAGGTGTAAACATATCTGGGATACTGTCTATGTTTTTTGGCAATGAACCTCAAAAAGAAAAAGGAAACTAAAAGTATCAGGATTTAAACAGTATCTACATGAGGAGAGGTTAGCTTGCAATCATATAGTATTTCATATCTACCAATTAACTACATATCTAGCTATCTCAGTAAAAATATAATCACAGCAATTGGAAAAGGGTATTACAGAATTCTGAGGAAGAATTCTATTAGAAATTTGTTCATGATGTACACAATTCCCAACTTCTCTTCAGTGTGGTTAAACATCTTTGAAGACTGGTGTCTATATTCCCATAGGATATAAAATATTAATGCATACTTTTATGTATGTTGTGACATGCCTTCTAGTATATTTCCCAACAGTAATACATTCTTTGTGGATTTGTTTTTATTCAAACAGAATCTCCTTGAAACCAGATTTGTTTTTCAGCTTCATAGTGGGAATTGTTTGCCAAAAATAAATAAGTAACAAAATCTGTTTCCAGTATGTTATCTATTATATTTAACCAGTTAAATACCAGGGCAGTCCTGAATTCCATTCATAGTTCCTTCATAAACAATTATACAACAGAGCTAGAGTGACTGACATGTTAGCTGAATGTAGGTATGCCTGGTTCTGTAGAAGAGTCAGCCTTTTACTGACTTCATTAATGTGACTTTTTCACCATGATCTCATGATTCATACATACAGATCTATAGAGAGCCCTATTTGGAAACTATAGCACGGGTGTCAAACTTGCCATGCCACGTGACATGTCGTGACATATCGTGACTTTTTTCGCATTGCCGGAGCTGAGGTGGGCGCAGCCTCGCATGATGCAACTGGCCCATGGGCCGGCAGTTTGACACCCCTGGTATATAATTTCTAGGTTTCTTCGATAGCAGCCCATTTCTAACATGCACCATACAACTAGGCATGGCTCCCACAAAACTGATTCAGCTTGTTTTCACCTGCCATAGTTACAGCTCATTCATCCTTGAGCTGATTGTCCACAATATCCTTCTCAGCTGCCTGAGAGGTTTGGGATTTAGGGCACTGGGTGTGGTGTTTTTACTCCTAAGTGCACAGTTTCATTTGGTGGTTGCAGTGAGGAAGAGATCAGACTTCCAAATGCTCTGTTGTGGAATGCCCTGGACTTAGAGCTTTTCCCATCCTATTTAACATCTACATGAAGATGTTAGGAGAGGTTATCTGCCAGTTCAAGGTGAGGTATCATCAATATGCTTATGATCCCCAGTTGTGCATCTAGTCCCAAACCTCAGAGGGACATACAGTAGAAATCCATTCACGTGCCTGGAGACTCCCAATGTCTAGACGGAGAAAAACAGGTTCAGACTCAATCTGGATTAGATTGGGGGACTGTTCATTCATAAACTTTCTGACGGAAGGATTGTATCATCAAGGATTTCACTCTTTATGGGATTGCTCTTTTTCAGAAACAGTATATTGGCAACCTGTGGGTCTTTTTCCACTCCTGACTTCTGCTCAAGGGATAGGTGGAAGCCATGGCCAAGAGAGTTTGTCCTCAGCTTTGGCTGCAGCCTTACCTAGAACAGGATGCTTTGAGGACACTCAGTCATGCCCTTGTCATCTTCCGATTAGATAACTTTAATTTGGTCAGAAACCCAGTAACTGCTCTTGGTATTGTTGTGTAGCACCACTGCAGCAGGAATATTACACTGTTGCACATGCCCTGAGATGAAGAGGAAATGTAATCTAGAAACAGTAGTCTTGACATCAGTGATTCCAACAGTGGTAGAGCCAATGACCTCTTCTCTGGTTGAGGAAAATGCCTCCAACCACTCACAGTCTCCCAGGTTCAGGATCAGCTACCCTATCTTAAGCCGAGGCAAGAAATAAAAGATTCAACAACAGAAACCAGCCAACAGAAGAGCCAATGTTGAGGAGCATATTGCCGGAGCTTTGTCCAAGGTGGAGGCTCAGCATCATTGATTTACTGGCCTCACTCCTTAGGAGCAGCTATTAAGAACAATTTTTCAAGCCACAGATCTGTCATGCTTACCTTGCTGTGCTTGGACTTAGAGTTCTGGATTCTACCTCACTGTGTTTTGTGTCTCTTTCCTTGGATTCCTGCCTTTTTTATTAGGTTCCTGGTCTCAACCCGTGCCAACCTTGTTGACTACATTTACAGTTACCCTCTTAAGATAATGGTAAAAAGAACTCTCATCTTCTAAAAATTCTGTCTGAGTTTTGCTTATCATTGAACTGTGACAGGCATTCAACTTGCTATACTGTTGGCTGGCAGCCAGCGATGTTACACAGAAAAAGGAGCTGCTCTGGCTGCAATCCAATTCAAGATATTGGTTTTTCTCTTTAAAGCCCTGTATGGCTTGGGGTCTGGGCCTTTCCCCATTGAATGAGAAAGAATTTGTAAAATAAATGCAGTTAGAGACCTTACAATACTTCTATTTGAATTCAAAAACATCAAATGCCCAAATGTTTGGGAAGCGTATATCCAAAATTGAATTATTGCTTATGCATCGCACAAAGATTAAAAATAACAGGGAAAATAATTTACAAGATGAACTGAAATATTTATGGACGTAAATGCCCATCTATATTTTTAAACTCTATTGAAAACTATAGGTGCCTGTGTGTGCATATGCATATATTTGATATATTTTATTTTGCACCTGATAATCAGTGCTCAAGTTGAGGTCCAAGTATCTCCTTTGGATTCTTTCATTTCTCTTTTGGATTAAATCATTTTCTTTTGGGTAGTCTTCGTTCTTACAATGAACAAATTGGTTGGATGGCATTCTCTCTGTCTCAAAATTCAATAATCTTGTCAAGTGATAGAGCACCCAGAAATCCAATTAGTACAAAATACTACTCCTTCACCAGTCTTGTTCCAAAGGACATCAAGTGACTCCTGGGTCAAGCCAACTTCTCTGCCACTGACTTCTTGCCACATTAAGAATCTTTGTAGAGTAAACGAAAAAGAATATTATTCATTATTCCAAGTACTGTTGCCTAACGTTCTTATAGTGGAGACATCACAATCAGGTTTTCACTGTCAACAGCTTACTGCATTCATGGAGATTAGAAAATTAGAAAGTCATGTCATACTCTTTGGACCTCTCACTCTCCACATCAAGCATGAATGCCGATATACCATGGTTTGATTGGTTTGTTTTTTTATTTATTTAATTTTGTAGCCACCCACCCAACATGCAACCCGAGCAGCTATAACCACTAAAAAGCATGAACAACATTATAGAACAGCAGTTAAAACATATCACTTCCAAGGCAGTTCATACATCCATAACGGATTAACACTTAAAACATCTAAAACCTGCTAAGTCGGCTGCACCGAACTGACACTGGAAACTAGGACTAACATTTAGGACGTTCTTTTCACTGGAACAAACTATTAAAGCCATAAGACTAAGACTGCGGGATCAGAAGTTTTCAATAGCAGAACATAGAGACTGCAGCTACCCAAGTTTATCCCTTTCAGTATGTTCATGTCTTAACCAAAAGACATTAGCCTTTTAAATGGAAGATATCATTTTATACCCAAGGAGGTTTTACTGTATGTCTAACATAGCCTAGATATCTGTAAATGCCAGCCTGAAGGCTCCAAGCAGTACCTTTGATAATCCCCCCCCCCATTTAAAAGCCACCTGGTTTTATGTTCAAAGTAAGTGGTTACGCAACAGTCATTGGATTCTACTGTCATTTCACATGAATAATGTGTCCTGTTGCTTTTAAGAATTGCTTTTACTATTCTTGGCCTTCTAAAGGCTGTGTTTCTTTTTTTTACCAGTAGTTTTACAAAGGAAAGTAGCTACCACCAAGTTTTACTATGAGCCACGCAATCAGTCCTTTCTCTGCGTAAGAATAGTCACCCATGTATGTGAATCACAGAGGATTATAATGAAGAACTGGTTTCAGAATTTGCCAATCGTTGCAGTTCTTCAAGTTGTCGTCTCCTACCTTGCTTGATGTCACTCTTTCTTTGAATCCACTTTGTCTTTCTTAGGAACTGAAGGTATTTGACAGCTGTGTGGTATAATAGGGCAGGAGGAGCACCAAACATTTCTGTCGGTTCTGACAGGTTACAAAGAGAAGGTCTACAATGACCAGTTGAAGAATTGCAGTTATAGATTCTTCCTCAGATGACTGAAAAGGCATGCATTCATGCAAATTTTCACAAATATTTTGTAAATCTTTTTGGTATAATAACAAAAAAATAACCACTTGACTATAGACAATTGAAAGGCAGCACAATATATTAAGATTTTTTTAAAAAAGTTGTGTGACCCCTGTGAATAATAAATTGATCGTGTGTACAGATAAAAAAATGTACGTGGTGCAATTGTACTTCTGAAAGCCTTGAAATTATTTAATGACACCTGAGGTTTAGAATAGTTAAATTTAGAGTTCTTTTTTTCATTCCTGTTTAATAATATTACATCATAAATGAGTTTTCAGTTTAATTAATGCCTAGATAATAGAAGGATTACACAGAGCTGCATGCATATTTCATCCCTTTGTGTCTGGTTTTTTTTATTATGATGATAATACAAAAATCTTTAATGCTGATAATGCTACCCATATGTCAACTGGAAATCCACAGAATCAAGAAGATAGTAATATACTCAAGAAGCTAAATGAAGTCCTAAGCCATGTTATCAGTTAAAGATACTTCAACCACAGTCCTAATACTTCTAGCTTCTTAACATACAAAATACTGGCTTCCATGACTTACCTTATTATATCTGGATCTCTTAAATCATTTAACTGACTGCTTCTTCTCTTTCTTCCTCCCTTAGACAGCTCTTAAATTGAAAGTGTACCACTGTGGCATCTGTGCTATTGCCCCAAGTGCTATTCGTATGTGTTACAATCAGTACAGCTTTTCCTTAGATTTATGTTTCTGGCATATGGACAGCTGGAAGTTATTTAAGGAGACCATTGCATGTCCTCATTTCTTCAATATAATATCCCTATCCACAAGACATCAATTTAGATGTCTTCCCCTTTTAGAATCATCCATTTGATATTTAATCAGTGCTGTGAAAATGGCATTGAATAGAACAACACCTATGTTTATACATTTTAAAAAATATATATTTGAACGTTGCAGCAGACTTTGCAAATATTCAGAAGGCTTTACTTAACCTGCTGTACTGATTTTCTGAATGTGCATAGCTGTTGTTTTTTCCTTTCTAGATTTTTGCCCAACATTCAGACACTATAGTAATGTAAAATGTAAGATATTTGAGAATTGTGTGGGTTTATAATACACTTGTTTTTTCACACTTCCACAAATGCATTGTTTCTGTGCCAGAAATCTGCAGGTGTTATAAAATCGAAATGGGTATTCCTATGATTTGTATTACTTGGCAAAATTTTATCTGGCTCTGTTCTTCTCCATGCAAATACATTGACTTCTCTACATTTAATGTCAGCATTCTCTGCATGGCTTAAGTGGTTATCGGTAGGTAGTTTATTGTAGAAAATGTGATGTGCCTTTTTATATGACTTTATATGGTTTCAACTACATTGGTTTACTGTCTTTATATTATTTTTAACTGTGAGCTATTCAGAGTCATGTATTTAGATGGGCAACTATAGCCTTTGATGAGATTTCTCTTTCTCTCTGAAAAATAAGTTACTTAGTTCTGTACAGCCCATGTTGTTTTCAAGATCTGGAAAAGAATGATTCATCTTGATTACCCAAAATAATGATACATATAGTATTCAGAACCAAAGCAAAAACATTTGGTATTTTGCTTTTTTACACTGCTGTCTGAGGGAATCTTATTTATGTGTTAGATGGTGGTTGGGCAGTAACTAAATTTCCATTATGAAAGTGTTTTGCAGAGCCTGAAGTAATAGTTCCATTTGTTTTCTTCATATTATTCCATTTTCCTATTTTTCCTCTTAATTTAATCTTTCACCTTCACATAATTCATCACACTTCATTAGTTCCCTCTGAGAACAAGTTACATTTCCCCTATACCAGCTCTAGTAAATAGGCTGAAAATTAGATTTTTGTACCTATAACATTCAGTCTCTCTTGTGTCCTGTGGAACTGACTGCATTCCTTCGGCAATGAATCAATCTTCTTTGGAGAAGTTAATGGATGACTTTCCAATTGTTTTATATTAGTCTAATCAGATTTTCTATTTCTATCTATCAAGCTGCCTTTTTTCACTCCTTTCCCAGTTCTCCTAAATACAATGTCTTCTGTGAAGCATTTCTTGTACCCTTAATAGATTTGCTTTAAAAAAATGTTTTCCCATTTAATGCTGTACTGATCTCTTCCCCCCCACCCCCACCCCCCAATTTTATGCATTTTCCCATCCTTTAATACATCTCCTTGAACATGCTAAATAAACTGCTCAGGGGAATGTTGGTCATTTAACTTCAGCTCTGAGCTCAAGCGGGGAAAATGGTAAATACCTACAGGATCTTGTTCATTGCTGATAGAGAAAATAAGAAAACACTTTAAAAGAAAAGATTAGATTTTAACATTGCTGTAGAATTCCTTCCACTATTTCCAAAATGCCTTTTCTAATTTGTCACTTGTAAGGGGCATTTTACTCCAGCAGATAACAAAAACATTTAGACATGGCAAGCCTTGGGTATAGAAGCTTCCTCTGCTATTTAGTATGCAGGCTATTAAATAAATACAATGTGTGATGATTTTTTTTTAAAACTGAATTTCAGGAGAAGAGCATACAAAAACTCTGTATTTTCTGTATGGGAAACTTCCAGCATGAATTTGCATTTTGCTGCCTTTTGGGGGGGGGATTGATGTTGCCTACTTAATATATTACTCATACATGCCTAAAATGTGCAGATCACATCCTGATTTTGAAATCCAAATGATAATTTATCATTCCTGCTCTGAATCTACATTATACGTGCAATTTAATTCAGAGGATCCTTTGGGTTTAGAAGAAAGTATAAATAATGAAATATTGGATGAGATGATAGGTGGGTGGTTATAATCTAAGGCCCCAAATCATAATGTAATTGATGTTATACACACGGCTTTTTCTGAAAGGCATGCCTTGCAGATAACGAAAAATATGTTAAACCAGATATGTCAGAATGATTTCAAGATGAGACTTTAGTATGGCCAAACACTATTCACAATCTCCTCACTGATTATATTAGGTCAGCAAGATCAACAATCTCTAGACGGATAAGCTTTACGAGTTTGTAACTGAATGTATGATGAAGCTTTGAATCTTAATGGTATCATGTCACCCAAATGCACCTTGGCATTTTGCTTAGAATGTGGAGGCAGAAGATACACAAATGTAAGTTACAGGTTTATTTAGAATAGAGTGAAAATTGAATCATGGATGAATTCACTGTTCTTTCAATTTGCATAGTTTCCATTCCTTCCCAGAATATGGATACATTTTTGCCATTCAAGAGAACATATGCACGAGATCCAGAGAAGAATCTAACTGCACATATTTTTCTGCAGATTTTTCTCTGAACTGGCCAGACAGGAGCTTTAATTTAAATAGCTCCCAAAGAAAAGGGATTGTGGATAAAGTTAAAAATGTTTCTTTCTTCAAAACAGCTTGAGCCAATTTAAATTCCATTCCATTAAGGCTTTATTAAGGCATGAGCTTGTTTAATCCAGAAACAAAGGGAAATGTATAAGGTGTCTTTGCATTTCTGTATGTTCCATGCTGCTCAACGAATTTGTGAAATCTACAAATTATAATTTTGAAATATTTATCTTCCTCCCACTATCCAGAGTAGTGTGTGGTGGTTTACAATCCATAATTTTAATGATTTCAATAAATTTTGAAGCCATTAACCTCAGTTCAAGCAAATGCAGAAAAGCCATATCTTCCCTGATAGCTCTAAATTATAAATGATAGCAGCAGCTAGATTCTAATGAAATCTTCCTTCCCTTGTTTAATCAAGTTTCCACTGTGCATTTCTTTCAAAAAGATGTGTTAATGGGCTTGCACTCATTGTGAGCAATAGTACTTTAACACAAACTGTTAACTCTGTAAGATACAGGATGTTTGACAAGGATAACAATTCAGTTTAGACACAAGCAAAACCAAATAAATATAAGGGCTACTGTACATAGTTTCTTTCTTAGAAGAGTTGTAAACCAAAATAGAACAAGTTTAGCACAGAACAAATCTTTCACAATTTTTTGAGGAGCACTGTAATTGAAAAAACAGGGTATACATAAAGATGGAGGGAATAGAGAATACACATCAACATATGCAACCAAAAGAAAAGACCTTTATAAAAGGGATATGAGCACCATGTCCACCCAAATATCTCTCCCACAATACAAATGAATCCCCAGCTTGCTTTTCTCAACATCTTTGCTTATATGTAGTTGTTGAAATGATGTATGTGGTTACCCACATAATGACTCTGGGTAGCTAATAGAGAGTTAAAAACATCAAAACAAAATAGCTAATAAAAAATGTACCACAATAAAGCACAGTGAATGCCAAGGATTAGGTTTATTCAATACTCTAGCCCATTGTTGAGGAGAGAAAAAAAGAATTTTACCAAATCTTGTTGGCTTTTTTACCTTATCAAAAGCCAACAGGATTTGAGCCACCTATAGATTGAGTGACAGAAAAACTATAGATTGAGTGACAGAAAAACTCCACCCCCTGGGTCCAGCTAGTTGACATTGTTTTACAGAAACCACCCAAGGCATGCCCACTCTGCTGGAACCTGCGGAACAGGCAGAGACAATTTGAGACTTGGAGGACCCCTGGATAATCTGGCCTGAAGGGCTGTAGAGGTAGTAACCAGCATTTTGAATTGCATTTGGAAACTCATAGGGAATCTGTGTTAACTTCTGATGTAGTGATGATACTATGGTGCATTCATAACTACCGGGACCAATGCATTCTGGATTACATGCAGTTTCTAGGAATCTAGGTGGTCTTCAAGACAAGCCCCATGTAAAATACATTATAGTAGTCCAAATGGGAATTAACCAAGACCTGAGTGACTGTGAGCATATTTTCCCGACCCTGAAATGGGCACAATTGGCACATAATTATCTCTCTTTTCCCAACTGAGTATCTGCCAGCCTGATAAGAGTGGAAAAAGAATTACATTTAGGCACTCTTATTGCCACAAAGTACCCCTTAACAAGGGCTCTTACCCACGTTCAGTTGGATTTGCTCTTTGTTTTCTTCCAGCAACACACTATCTACCTAGCTCATCTGAAAACTAGAGACTCTTTGTAATCCCCAAGCAGATAAGAGTCTGCTCCAGTGTGATCTAATCCAAGGTCAAATGCACCCATCATTCCTATATCAAAGTTAATTATATTAAAATTTATTATTATATTACCAAATAACTAATAACAGATAGTGTCACCCTAATATCCCAGATACCCTCTGGAAAAGATTCATTTTAACCTATTTCTAGAAAGCAACTAAAAGGAAATTGGCCTCAAACATAAATAGGAGGCCATTCCATAACAAAAACACCATCAGTGAAAAACAATGCTTGCAAGCCTTACTAGACCTTCAGCATCCAGAAGTGGGGTACCAAAAACAGTTTCTGCTGGAGTTATTACATCAGAGTAGTTAATTCTGGTTAGAAGGGGTGGTCCTGTAAATTTCTAGATGCAAAGCCATTTGAACCGCAATTTGAATTGTACTTGGAAACCAGCTGAAAGGCAACGCAAGGCCAGCAGCACAGGTGTGGTGTACTTATTGAGCACCAGATAATACATATCTGCTGCATTTTGAACTAACTGCAGTTTCCAAGTCTTCAAAGGCATGTTATATACAACATATTGCAGTTATCAACTTGCATAGATATGGAGGCATAAGTTACTATTGTGACATCCACTCACCCTGTACAATTAGGTATCATCAGCATATTGGTGATACTGTACTCCAAAATAATGGATGATCTCTCCAGCAGCTTCCTAGCAGAGAGATATGGAGGCTGAATGATATAAAAGGCCAGATTCTTAGTGGGCCTTTTAAGAAGAGGTTTCAATGCTATCCCACAAAGAGTCGTTGACCACTTCCCAACTAGTTATATCTCCAGACCCATGAAATTACCTTGAAGGAGAAGGATTAAGCCCACAGATATCACAGGCTATGCTGGGAAATGCCCTCTTCATATCACTGTCACACTGTCACACACTTCATATCACACTGTCACACACGCCACAAAGGAGTCCCAAATAACATGACTAGATGTTGTCATGATCATCACTCCTCCTAGATACAGTCAAGGTTTCTCCTTGAAAATAGAAAATAGAAAAATAGAAAAATCTAATTTTGTAATAATAGAAAAATAGAAACAATAGCATCTAATTTTGTAACAATAAAAAATAGAAAAATAGAAAAATCTAATTTTGTAATAATAGAAAAATAGAAACAATAGCATCTAATTTTCTAACAATAGAAAATAGAAAAATAGAAAAATCTAATTTTCTAACAATAGAAAATAGAAAAAAATACAAATACCTAAAAACCTTAAGGTGTGCAGGGACCCATTTCTTGGTTAATTTAATGGCAGGTGGCATATTCTTGTCTACTCTGCTTTTTAATCATTGTATTCTGCATCTCTGATTTACTTGCAAGCTTTTCTCTTTTACATATATTTTAGCAGAGCTTATATGGATGTTGCAGACTCTTCCACAGTAGTTGCCCTTATCTGCAAATGAACAAACACAATACCTTGTATATGTGGTAGGAAGTAGTGCCTTCCAGTTGCTGTTGCCTTCCTGGTTTTTTCTTTTTTTAAACTCTCGGGAGTTTGGTTTTCAGGGAAAAGGGGTGAACACTTTTCATCTATTTTTAGTGTTTCAAGTAGCTAATGGCAGTTTAGTAGAACTCTACTGAGTGGATGGAAAGCAGGCATAAATCGTTATTTAGCCCAAATTTTATATTCTTTCAGAAAATAAGGCACTACCTGCACTGCAGTAGCTCATTACAGGTATTCTGATTTGTTTTGGTATCTCTAATTATTTCATGTATAATTCATGTACTTGGATAAACGAACAGTGTAAAATCAGTTACAAGAAAGGGCATATAGCCAACTAAAATCCTAATATTGTATCTAGCAAACGAAACTAATATTTTATATATCTGGGCAGGATAGCCTAAAATAAGGGAGAGGTCCTAAAGCTCTTCAACTATTGCTGTCAAATATCATTTCTAGCATCCTTCCCCATTAGCCATGTTAGTGGAAAGTATTGGGAGATTCAGCAATATCTGGTGGCAACTGGTCCTTAAAATATAACACCAAAACAATAGAAGCCTGTTAGAGCATGGAGACTCATTATTGTTTTAGAATTATTTAATAGCATGTGATTAGGTAGATGCAGAGAAAAATGGGGGGGGGGACATGAGGTTACTTATGTGTCTTTTACCAATCAAACGACAAATTCTCACTTTAACCATTATTATTCAACTTACAGGAAGTGCAAGTTAAAGCAGTCCTAAACATTCTTACTCTTGAAGGAAAATGTATGCCCTAATAGCAACAGCACTTACACATATATACAGCTTCATAGTGCTTCACAGCACTCTCTAAGCGGTTTACAAATGTCAGCATATTGTCCACAGCAATCGGGGCATCATTTTACCAATCTTGTAAGGATGGAAGGCTGCATCAACCTCGAGCCCCGTCAGGATCGAACTCCTGATTATGGGCAGAGTCAGCCTACAATACTGCATTCTAACCACTTGTGCCACCAAGGATCTAATAATAGATCTGTGTAAGATGGTTCTTCTTCCTGGTCCAGTACTACATCAATGATCAGTTGCAGAGCCCCTTTGGATGGGAGCAACGGTTAACTTTTAATACTGTTTCTCCCAGCAGCTGCAACAGAAGAACCGGAAGTTATTCCAGACCCAGCCAAGCAGACTGACCGCGTAGTGAAAATAGCAGGAATAAGTGCTGGAATCCTTGTCTTCATTCTCATCCTCCTCCTTGTCATATTAATTGTCAAAAAAAGGTAAGTATGGTAAATTGGCCATTTTCTTTTAGTTCAAATAAGTGATAAGAAATTTGTTCGTAGATCATTGTAGGAAAATGGTACCAGGGAGAGCATCCTTATCACAAAGTCAGAAACCAATATTCTACTGTAGAAATCTTTTTTTTTTTTTTTTAGTATTGAGTTGTACAAACTGTAAACACAATGACTGGTGAAATTGAAATAATACCTTTTTTATCTTCATAACATTTCCTATATTTTATTAGGTTTAAGCTGAACTTGTTGTTTCAATTAGCCCTGCTTATTCTCTTGTATTGTGAAATGTCTGGCCTACTTATCTTGGAAAATATTTTACAGGCTATGTTGCCTTCATTTGTATTTTTATAAGTGATGAAAGTTATAGTTAAAATCACATTACCTTATCATGAATTTTCCATTGGGTTATAGGCCTGCAGACCTTAAAATGCAAAAGTATATTAAATGGTGTCTCATTTCTTAAAAAAGAAAGAAAGAAAGAAAGAAAGAAATCTTAGCAATTTCAAAGTAACAACAAAAATCAATAGCACCACCTTCTGGAATTAGAAGTAATTCTGAAAGAAAAAAAATCTATAATTTTATTTTTTTTAAAATACATTTTATTGGTAAGTTTCATACACTTTGTTAATTGACACACATTTTCATAATCAACATATGTGACTCAATGAATGGTTTTCAGATCCTTTTTCCTTGCTGTTTCTGTATCTCACATTCGGATGAGCATATGGCTGCTTAATGTGAAGCTGCTTATGTCAAAAGTGATTTGTTCCATCTAGCCTAGGACTGATGGATAGAGAGCTACTTCTTTAAAATATCACTTAAAGGTCTCTCGTATCACCTGACACTTGTGATCCCTTAACTGGAGATGATAAAAATCATATGCAGAATGTATGGATTCAGAATATTTGTTCTATCAACTGAGCTGTGGATGTCTTGCTTCAGAGATCCGTTGCAAAATTGTTTTTATTCTAGGCAAGGAAGGAATAAAAATAAGGGTATTTTTGTATCTCTTATCTATGTTAAAGTGAAATGAATTTTCTGTTCCAGTTTTCCAAGTAGAAAAAAAAACTAGACAACTGTGTCTAAAAATCATATTTATGTCTTAATGGTTTCCAATAGATTTTTTTTTTAATTTATTGCCTTTTTACAATGATTCCCCTGGAGATATATAACATGGAGGAGAAACGTCTGCATTAGAACCCTTAGGTATGCTAATAGTGTTTTGTGTTAGTTAGACACATATGTGATTTCTCCCAATAGTGCTTTCACTTTTTTTTCCTGTTGTGTACCTCTGTGCTTAAAAATAAATGTACATGCTACAAACCAGTTCATAGCAAAATGATGAGAAATCCACTTGTGGAAATTAAGGGGCAGATCAGTAAATAGCTGCCTTGCTTTTTAGCTGGAAGTTGTCCTTGACAAATGATGAAGAAATGTGATCGTCAGAATTGTAAAGACAGGCCAGTGAGAAATGTCCTCAGAATATCAGATAGCCAACAGCTGCTCCTGGGGATGTGACACTTCCTTACAAACCTATCATAATGTCAGCACTCATGCTGACATTTACACCAAACTATTAGATCTTTCTGTGAGGCTAACCTGTGATCAATTATAATGGCTTTTCCACTAGCAACGCTGAAGACACAGTTACTTGTATACGTTTTAAAGCTGCTTTCATAAAATAATTGGGCCAGCAGAGTAAACGTTATATTTGCGAGTGATCATGGAGATACAGATCTTATACTCTGGGGAAAAAAGCCTTTGAGATTTCAAAGAATAGGCTGGACATTTTGCAATTCACTTTGCTTAATATTGGGGAGCATCTCTGCCTTAGAGGTTGGTAAGCTTGGATTCACCAGCATTCTGGTGAATTTCAGCTATGATCCACAGAAAGTTTTCAGTTCTCATTTCATTTCCAGTAGGAAGAACACCTCGACGCTGTTACAAACTACACTTTGCAGAAGTAGACAGTTTGTCAACAGTTTCTTAAATTATGTTGGAGGAGTCATTTTGCAGGGGGTGGGGGTGGAGGTTTCTTCCTATTTGAGGAAATCAATTTCAGTGGAAGAGTATTATCAGATGCACGGTCCATTACCTGATCTAGTTCATCAGCATCTCATGTTTAATTTGTATGACATTTTCATAGCTATGTGCCACCTTTCCTAATTTATCATGTCATTAATAAGTTTGCTGACCTTGCAATGTGTAAACCTTTATCACATTGATCTATTTCATAATGTGTAAGAATTTTCTCATGAACTCTATTAGTTCAGATTAAAAGGAGATGGATGGAAACCTTTCCCATTTGTTACATTAAGTAGACAGCAATTCTTTGTCTGGAATTTTCACAGAAGTATTATTGGAGAGTGTTATCAGCCCTGAAAATCCCACATTTCAATTTCTCACTTTTAGCTGGATTTAGATTTATTTGGTATTGGATTCCCATGTTTCTTCTATGAGTTGATAAACTACCTATAGTAAAAGGTAAAGGAGTCCCTGTAGGTTTTACTCTGCTAATAGTAGCCGACTTTAGGGACAGTGTTCAACTCTGTTTCTTTAAGCCATTGAGCCAGTGCTGTCCGAAGACATTTCTGTGGCCAGCATGACATCATGCCACAGCACAAAACATACGGTGAAATATGGATCATTGTTACCTTCCCATCAAAGTGGTACCCATTTATCTATTTGCGTTTACATGCTTTCAAACTGCTGGGTTGGCAGGAGCTGAGGCACATGACGGGAGCTTATTCTCTGCATTAAGTGATAGGACTTTAACTGCCAGAGTACGGACCTTCTCCAGCGTCTTTTAAGCCATTGAGCCACCACACCTACACTAACTATAGTATATTGCTATAAAATTCTTTAACACCAAAACCTGAAACATGGTTAAATTAGGTAGCAATTTTTATTTGATTTATTTTTTTCTAATGAGAATAACTAGTCTGATAGAAAAGCCACCCAGTTTCTTTCTTCCCTTCCAAAATAAGCAAGTAAACAGATATCTTTACACAACACCAGCATACAGAAAAGAGTGAAAAGGTTCAGTCAGATGTGCACTACAGGGAGAATCACTAACTAGTCCCCTTCTTTACTTGATCATATCACTCCATAGTGGCTATTTTCACCTCAGTCCAGTGAAAATTAGCTTGCAAAAGAGATAAATGGAAAAAAAAATTCCTCCCTCCTGAATGTTTAGCTGCTGCTACCATCCTTAGCTTGGTCTGTTGTCGGAAGTCAAATTTACAAGAGTTTTCACAAGCAGAGTTAGCATGGGGTCATGTGGCTAGTACATTACCTAGCTTGGCTCTTGGACACCCTTCAAGATCCTTTCCCCACTGAAAAGACATTTGAAGATAGAGATGGAGATAGATAATGGATAAGTATCCAATAAGCCATTTGTGTGAGCAGCTTTCCCATTGGATTCTTACACAGGTTATAATGATGTACAGTACTTAAATTTATCCTGATTTTCTGATCACCCACTTTTCAAGCAGCTTTTTAACATGGAACTGCAGCCAAAAAACTAGCATCTTTTTTAGCATAAGTGGAGATTTGAATCCATTTACATTACTAACATTTCCTATCTTGCCCCACACATACATAAGCATATACTTTCTTACCTTAGTTTCAACCCATTGGTTCCTGTGATACTTGATTCTTGCATGGAGCTCTTTCTTCTCTTTCTGACTAGGACTGATGTCACTGGACAAAAGGATCCATCCAGGCCTCCATTTTAATTGGATTCTTAATGAATCCGTTCTCCTGTGAATTACGGAAACTTATATTTTTGCTGAATAAAGAAATATTTCTTTACATACATAGCAGCATGTAAACACAATGGTCTTAGAAAATGCTTTCTGCTTTAACCCTAAGTGCTTAGTGTATTCCAGGTGCTATAAAACAATTATATTGATTATAATTCTGTACATACAAATTAGAGATTCCATTATGTGGTATCCCTTTTGATACATCAACATTTTTAGAAAACTCAGAAAAATGCTTCTGAATTTCACACGGATTTAACAGCTTTAATTTTGCCTAGCTTTTCAAATTTGAACTAATGGGGAGGGGGGAACATTGATTGGTAAGCACTTACGTATGATTTCACAAATCAGAGATGTTCTTATGCTTTGCCTTATCATTTTGTGCAGATTTTGAAGTGGATGGAAACTCTATTAGTTACTATAGAGTTTTACAAAGTTATACGGCTGAATTTTAAGAAAAGGGATACTGCATCTCTTGAATAGCAAATATTGTATTTTTTTTAACCATTGTTGAAATATTTCCAAATGTACATCATCTCCTTCCATTTGTTTATTTCTCATCTTTGAAGCTAGGTATGCATATATCAGTATTTTCAGTTTAAAGATTTTAAAACAGCAGCTGTGCGTGTATATATGGGTTTAATATACACACACCTCTACTGTAGAATGCCAGAGTACAACACATTGGCTGCATTCATACATAATATTAAGCCTCTCTTCTGGTTGTCTTTTTTTTTGGGATGAGCTATAGTTGCCTGGTTCTCACATAATACAAATGCCATAATGACTTTATTTGCACATCATTCATCTGAAAACCAATAAAATATTATGGCTTAGCAAAAATTTGCACCTGCATACCTGTACGTAATTGTCTTACAGTAGTTGTTGCTTAACCTGTCTCTGCCACTACTAGTCTTTGAGTTTGTAACTGAAAGCTAAAAGAGAAAAGAAAGAAACTAAACTTTAGAGCACAAGAACTGTACACAGCTGTTTTGTATTTCATAGCATTTAGATACTGTAGTTATCAGTCATCACATTTATGCTGCATGCTGAACTAACATAACCCAATTTGGTTTCCATTTTTTTCTGCAATAAATGAAGTGTTAGCATGTCATTTTTCTCTAGTGAACTCCCTCTGTTCTTGAAACCTTTTTTTATGTGCTAACATATTTTTTTTAATTGCATGGCTCTGTGAGGCTAATCAGTGCATGAGCAAGATTGTAATGCTAACAAAGAAAACATGAATTTTTAATTTTTTTTAAACGCACATTTCTCTGCTTTATTGAATGTGACAGAGTCACGCTTTTCATTCACCATTGCTTCTTTTTTCCCACTGTCTGTGATTTGCTTACCAGGAGGAGCTACTATTCTTACTCCTACTACCTGTAAGTAGAAATGGGTGACTTACTTCTTTATATGTTTTGAAGATGCAGTATCCCTTTTCATTTTTTAAAAAAAGTCTAGAAATAGGATTAATATTTCACTAAAATTTCCCATATCATTTTGACAGTTTTTACAGAACCACATATAATTTTAGGGGGGTTGCTTTATTTTTAAAGGTTATTGTATTCTAATTGGATGTAGGCTACCCTATATATATATATCACCACTGTTTATTTTCATTCTAAAATCAAGCTTGAGTTCTATATGTCAGACATTGTCTTTTGATGAGAAGGACCATGGTTGTAACTCCATCTTATTTTAGGGAATTGATAGGGAACATACAGTACTTATTTATTCAAAGGATCTACCATTCAAAAGGGAAACAAATGACCGATGCCATCAGCATCCATTTCCAGCAGTGTTGTACAATGGGAAGCGTGATTCCTATTTTACTCACTGGGAGAATTAGATCCAACTGATCACCTTCTGGTATTATTGGTGACATAAAATTGAACACATTTTCTACCTCAATTCCTTCTCCTTTAAGGTTCCTCTTCACTTGCTAGCTGCAGTTACCTTTTCTCCTAGGCCAGGGGGTCTGCAACCTTGACAACTTTAAGATGTGGACTTCAGCTCCCAGAATTCCTCAGCCAGCAGATGGCTGAGGAATTCTGGGAGCTGAAGTCCACAAGTCTTAAAGTTGTCAAGGTTGCAGACCCCTGGCCTAGGCAATAAAAATATCCTGTGTTTATTACCATTCTGTAGCTAGAAGTAAATATAGTAGTACAAGGAGGTAGAAAGTTATTTTCTTAAATCTCTTTGCTCCTAACCACCATGATCATTCAGTCATGCTCAGGAAAGTGAAAATAAATTCATGCACCCCTTCTGATTAAGACTTTCTCCCAAGATAGTAGCTAGAAATAGTTTCAAGATAATGGAAGGTCTGGAGCAATTTTTATATGTTGAAATTTACCATATTTAGAACAGCAAATATGCTCAAAGTGCAATAAAAAGCGCAGTTTTATTAATTAAATTAATAAATTAACCTGGTTAATTAACTTGTGAGCTTTAAAATGGCTTTGACTCTTTAATAGAGAATAAGATTATCAGATATAATAAAACATGATAACAATATATTACTGTCACCATCAAGTTTGTAGGCTTCTTAATCCTAGTTATTTCAGGTTATATATGGGAAGGGACATGGGTGGAACCTTCACTGGGCAGTCACTGATTAATCATTATGGAATGCTGATTTTACTTTTCTCTGAAGAATCAGGACCTTCAAGTATATCAAAATATAGTTTTTTATTCAGCTTGAATATCTGATTGTTGCTATTTTGAAGAGATCTCTCATAGGCAGAATTTAAGCAAAATTAAATATGCCTATCATATAAGCATGCACCAGCTTGCATTTCAATGAAGCTTTGTTTGGCAAATAAATAGTAATCATTTGCCAAACAGAATAAATCCTGGATTTAATGCGTTAATAGGGAAAAGGTCAGGTTGGTTTAAAGTAGAATGTGCATAGAATCTAAATGTGATTTTAGGATGTGTATTTTACAAATGTTTAAAATACCAAATCGGCTGCATGCAAAAACAGATACATTTTGTCCACTGCGTCCAAAATCTGCTAAGTCAAAGTCTTAGTTAAAGCAAAGTTATCAAAAGTTTACTGTAGAAACTGTTTCTTATTTGGGGGGGGGGGGTTATAAGAAAACTAACTAAGCCTCTGTAGACTAATGCCCTTTGTTTATTATGAAAAATTGTAATTCCCCTTTTAAATAACAATTTGCACAGCTAGGAGTAATTAAATATGTACATAGGATATATCTTCCCTCTCACTAGGACTCTTTTTGAAATAGTTCTGTAGATGTAGGCAGAAGAATTATGTCACAACTAATAATACTCTTCTATACTTAGTATCTAAAGTACTTAACTCTCTTGTGAGTTATTCTTGATGGCTGATGATTTCAGGGATGTGTTAATCTTGTTTTCTTAGAAATGATATGAAAGTAGCTTACCATTCTTTATTTCCATTATATTTTTTCCACTTCTCAGTGTAGCTTACAGTAATTCCCATTCTGTACATAGTCATCCAAGTACCAACCAGGTCCATTATTTCAGAATCAGACAAAGCCAGATGCTGCCACATGTTCAGCATTTCTTAGCTGTCTATGCTGAGCTGAAGAACCAATGGTACATGGAGTTACTGTTTGCTAAAATTAGAAAGTTTTGGGGGGAATACGATGATTCAGAGAATACTATTGCTGAATCCGAGGATCTTGTTTCTACAAAACCACATTTTCAAGAAGAGTTGCAAGGTTGATTATAAATAATATAGACATAAAAACTTTTATAGTACCTTTAATTGGAGATGTACAATTTTTTTCAGGCTGAGGAACATACTTCGTGTTTTTTATTGGTTCACATTCCAAAAAGTCGATACCGATAAGATCCAAATTTGATCTAATCTGATATCATTGCATAAGCTGCAGTTCACAAACATTTATGTCTTTTAATTAAAATTGTTAATATGAAAAGGTGCTACCAGATTTTTGGTTTTGGCCTGTCATAGATTCACCTGGCTCTCCTCCATTTGTATGTATATGTATATACATATGTATACACACACACACACAAACAAACAAAATAACATTCAATTTCATAGGCATCTCACAAGGAGTCTTCTTTGCAGCCAAGATTTTGGGGGAGGCTTCAGCTTGTGTATCTCTTTAAAATAATAACTTTTGTAATGTTACCTAGCAATATAAAAATATTCATATTGTATGTGTGCATGTATGTATTTATCCAAAATCAAATTTCTAATTCTTTCTATTACTTTCTATCATTTTTTGTTTGTGACTACCACAGTACTTTTAAGTTTCACCTAAGAATAGATGGGTTGGAAGTGTTGGATAGTTCCCCCCCTCCCCCAACAATGGAGGAATCAACCATTTTTATTAGCATGTTCCTTTTTCTGCCCCAGCAGTCCTTGGGGAAGATTCTAGGTTCAAAATAAAGCTGCATCAGCAACTCATTAGACCTAATTGGAATGTTTGCAGAACATTCTCTGTAACTAACAGCAAACCTGAGTTGGACATTAATCACTTGTTTCCTTCCTTCTCCGCATTTTAGCATTATCCTCTCTTCTGTCAGATGAATAATTGTGCAACTCAAAAGTCTGAACATACAATATCTTAAGGAAGGTGTTGTTTATTGTTATAACATAGTTTATCGACTGTTTGATGACAAACTTAATGTACTTTCCTTTTCCTGGCAATCATCATTTCAGAAATCATGTGTGGAAATTCCCTAAATCTGCTGTGGCCTTTTCATAGAAATTAACTTTTTTCATGTCTTTGCTTCTTGAAGACTGAAATGTTGTTGGCTTTTCAGCTTGTCCTATCCAGAAAGTTAGTTCAATCTAGTTGAATCTCAGAACTCCACTTCAAATCCTGGAGGATTTTTGTGAAGGTTTATAAATTGGTGCTTCAGAAAGGGATTTAGTAAAATGTAACTGGTTAGTTTTCTTTTTCTCCTTTCCTAGAGGTGACATTAAGATTGAATAATTTAATTGAAAACTTTAGTGTGAAGAATGGTAAAGCTATCAGAATAATAAATGCCTTGAACAAAGTGCAAAATTAAAGAATAGCAATAAATTGCCTGTATTCCAGTTAATGAAAACAAGGCTTATTCGGACCTGTAAATATACAAGCATGTAGAAAGTTTCTGATTTTCTGCCGTGTAGATTATGTGTACACAACAAGGTAGTACCTGAAACCTGGAACAATCACCATCAGTTTCACCCTGTTATTTTCCCCACCCATGCAAGAGAACAGCTATAATACTGTAGTAGGATTTAACCATAGGGCAAATATTTTAAAGCTGGGTCTTGTTAGTGCTTCGATGAGCAATTACCAGGAAATCCAAGGACTGTAAACTAGACTAGGAAATAAAATGAACATCCTAGAAGAAAAAAATAAGAAAGAACTTCAGCAATTTGGCAAAAATAACCTCTCCATGGAGATGTCCACATGGCCACAAGAAGTTGGAATTTACTAGTGTGTCTTCAACTCTACCTGAATTTAAATGTACAGATAGTCCTCAACTTATGACCATAATAGAGCCCCAGATTTCTGCTGCTAAGCGAGACAATTGTTAAGTGAATTTTGCCCGATTTTTTTTTTACCTTTCTTGCCATAGTTGTTAAGTGAATCATTGCAATTGTTAAGTTAGTAACACGGTTGTTAAGCTAGTTTGGCTTCCCCATTGACTTCAGTTGTCAGAAAGTCACAAAAGGTGATAACGTGACTCCAGGACACTGCAATCGTCATAAATAAGAGTCAGTTGCCAAGCGTCTGAATTTTGTTCAGATGACCATAGGGATGCTGCAGTAGTCATAAGTTTGAAAAACGGTCATAAGTCACTTTTATAAGTGCTGCTGTAACTTTGAACGGTCACTGATTGTACTGTTGTAAGCCGAGGACTATCTGTACAAAGGTTCCTTTTGTAATGTGACCACTACATAGAGGGAAAACAAACATTTCCCCCTACCTCTTCTGAATGGAACAATTAAAATCTGCCACCCATTAGCTCTTCTTGCATGTCTTCAGATCTGGTAGGACACCTACCATTGGGGGGGGGGTGTTTCTCCTAAAAATCTCATTAGCACAATACTTTGTTGATTTTCATTTCCCCCCCTGCCTGATCCATATTTTGGTAGCACTTATCAGTTTCCTTCCATCCCACTGGATAAATTCGGACAGAAGGAAGCTTGTAGTCACCAAGGATAGTCTCCTTGCCCAATTTTCTTAAGCTATTCCCATTAAGATGTCTGGTTTGCAGGCTAATGTGGTCTTTTTCCACCCTACAGTTCTCCCAGCTACCAGCTTCATTCTCTTTTTCTTCTTGTTATGTATGGGCTGGAGGAAAGCACACTCTGTTTGTGTTTTGTTTGTATGTGTTTACATGCACAGTTTTGGGAAGAGAATTTTTCTTAACGTTGCCATGTTACCTTTGGTTAAACTGATATCTTTTGCTTTAAGGGAGCAGATTCTTGGTAGCACCTGCAGCATCTGATTATCTTTTGTGAGAAACAAAATGCTAGATTAAGGTGACCTTGGCTAGTCTTAACGTTGTTAGATAAGTACTTTGGCCCAATTATTTGTTCTTGAGCTTCATCAGTTTTCTTTCTAAGAGAGGGAGATACATTTGTGCTGGGAGGTCAAATGAAAAGTATAGGATTTAGTGTTCAATCTTTTTTGTCTTTTTCTGAAAAAAATACTCATATTTTGTTATTGAGCTTCTGCCCCTCTCTCCTTCCCAGCAGCTGTTTTGTAGTGCCATGAGAACTTTTAACGTTTCTTTAATATGCCATATACCAAATGCCAAAAATGAATAAATGTCCTTATGTCTTAATAAGTGGCTCAAATATGAAGCAATCTAGGTTAATGTGACAAAGCACTTAAAGAGTACTTTTCCAATACTATAGTATTTTTTTTTATAATTGTCAAATTACAGGTCCTTACGTTACCTTTGACTGGATTTTCCCTGAAAATAAGAATGATAAAAGAGATTTCCTAAGTAGGTCTTAATGGCATTAAGTTGCATTCAGCGACATCTATTTTAAGGAGGAAATCATCTGCCTTTCTTTTTATTATATAATGTCACAGCAAGATAATTTGTGAACATCTCTGTAGGGGAGGCGTCTTTAGCTTCACTTAGTAAGTGTTGTGATAAACAGTCACAGGGACATTTTATTTATATAGTTTAAAATGGGCATCAACTTGGACAGTGTTGATTACTTAATGCTATCACTCTGCCTTGTGGATTTTAGAGTAAACAAAGGACAATGCCTGTAGCAATTGCTCATAACTTAGAGACACAATTAGTTGCTGCAGTGGAACATAATAATATGTGCTTGTAGGTGGATGCTAACTTCATAGATAATCCAGTTCTTGTGAGATTGTCAAATTGTGTGACTGACACTGAATTTATACATGAAAAAACAGTGTAGATAGATAAATAGTTAGACAGAGGTAGAGTTAGGTATACAAAATAAGAATATCAGCCATGGCATTTAATAAAATAAACCAGATAATATATCCTATAGTAATGAAATAATATGTGAATAAAAGTAGTAGGTACAAGTTATACGTCATCAAAGTCAGATTTGACAGTTCCAAACGTAAATCCAGCTGGCCTTCTTGATTTATTCCCAGCTTGGCCTAAATTTGGGGTTCCAGTTTCAAGACTAGCTCTGAGAGTACAAAGCGCTAAACATATCTTGAGGAAGAATATAAATTCTACAAAAATTCAATGCCTCTCTTGACCAAAATTATCTTGACTCTTGATTTTTCTGGATTAAGCCTTTATTTGTTTGATTTCTTCCCATGTATTGCCAACACAGGAAATTAGTTTAAAAATGAAATACCTTCCTTGGATATCGATAGAAATAAAAAAGAACAAGTAGTGATATAAACATATTCGTAGCATAAGTCCCAAACTCAGTATAACCTATCTCAGCATTTTCATATATATGTTAAAAAGCACATTGGGCAATATTGAACATGATGTAGAAGAGGTGAAACCCATAAAAAGTGCAAATATTTGAAAGAGAAACTTTGTCTCCTTTCCTATTCGTCATACTGCAGGAAAAAAATAAGTGAAAATAATTGGTAGTTTAAATAAACATAAAATCATATTCCTGATTTTGTTGATATTTATTTACCCAAGAATGTGTATGCTGGGAAGGATCAAACCATGTATCATAATATAGATGGAATGGAGAATGTAATTATAAAGTGTTACCTATTAAGGTATTTTTTTCAGATTTTTATTTATACCATCATAGTGTACTAATTATTTTTTAAAAAAAATAGGATATGCTCACAAAGAAATAAAACAATGGCAGAAGTTCTAATTTGAATAATTATGAATATTGAAATAATGTGCATTTGCTGTAAACAGTGCAAAGTAGCTTTAACATTGGCAACTGTTATAAGAAGCAAATGTGTATAACATTTCTATTATTGCCATATTCTGGTATTGTAAAAAGATGAATTGTGTAGAGCTAAAATCCTGAACTTGCCTGCTGAAAAGTGATTCCCTCTAGAATTGAATTAATATCTCTGTGTGCATACTGATTCCCTAAATGTCTTAAATTGCAAATGTAGCTTTCCCCAAAAAAGTTAGGATAAAAAACTCAAGTATATGGCTACCATAAACTCTATAGTAGTCTAATAGATTCATTCACCATTGAATGGGCTGTTAAGATTAGATAATAAAAGTGTGATTACTTTTTAAGGCTTTTCTTTTCTTGATTTTGGTTGGGCAGTAAACTGGCTAAGAAGCGTAAGGATGCCATGGGAAACACCAGACAAGAAATGACCCATATGGTGAATGCCATGGATCGGAGTTATGCTGATCAAAGCACCATCCATGCAGAGGATCCTCTTTCAGTCACCTTTACGGATTGTCATAACTTCAACCCCAGATGTAAGTATGATAGTCCCATTGTCACTGAAGATAGTATCTTACCTCTGTTTATATCTGCTGTACATTGCATTTGGTGCCATAAAAATATATTTTATACAAGGGAATGCTATAGTAGAGTTACGAAATGTTTGTCCTTCTTGCAGACCCAAAAAATCAAACACAGAGAAATTTAGAATACATGTTTATAAAATATAATTTTCTGAGGCTATTCTCTAACAAAAGCAGTAGAAAGTTTACTCCAAAGCCATAATTTAATACCTTCGCAATTCTTTGCTTGATAAGTGCTGGGTCCAAAGATGAGAAACATAAAGGGTAGTACTTTAGAGGACTAATGTATATATAAATTCCCACAGAAAATTCCTTTTCAAGATAATATTTTAAGTGACCTCTCACTGTATTACTGTTGCAGTTTTGTAGCATGTAAATTG
Source organism: Azemiops feae (assembly GCA_023970755.1). Classification (NCBI taxonomy): domain Eukaryota; kingdom Metazoa; phylum Chordata; class Lepidosauria; order Squamata; family Viperidae; genus Azemiops; species Azemiops feae. Next base: position 435,028 of record JALGBA010000366.1, read on the forward strand.
CTTCAGAAACAGCAGGCCATGATTACTTTCTACTCTTTCATTAAAAACTCTAGTATTACCTCATATTTTCCTGGTATTAATCCACAGAAAATGATAAGATGTTGACTTTTTTCCTTTAACATTGAACATGCAGTATACGGATTCATACAATTGTTCTCTCTGTATAGAAAGAATTGTAGCTCTTTAAAACTTAAATTGCAAAACTGCATATATTTTTGTAAAAAAAAAAAACTTGTATTTTGCAAATAGAATCTCAAAATCTGTAAAATCATGTCTGAGAAAAACAGATTTCCATATAATCGGAGGTTTTTTTTATCATTGTTTTCACATTAACCTACTATGATTGTATGCATATGTGTATACATATACACAAATAATTTGATACTCAAATTACTTTTTATTTCAACCTTTTGGGATATTGTATTTATATTTAGATCATCGTCTAATTAGTAACTGTGTGTGTCTGTATGTCTGTGTATGAGTTCCATTAAAGGGTATTGTTTATTCTAGTTACACAACAGCACTGCTGCCAATAACTTCAGAACAGAAACTACTATAGGCTAGGATGCAAAGCTGAAGAAACATAAGGATATTACCAAATGAGTATTAAGAACTCTTGCAAACAATATTTTACTGCATGCAATGCAGAGGTATACGGGGGAGGGGGGGAAGGGTATATAGGAGACCTTTCTTCCCTGAACATCTGTAAGACATCTTAAAATTTGGCTGTAATTCTAGTTAGTTTTCCCACCCTATTTTCTACTCAGGCCCATGTTCCCCTGCAAAAAACCAAGCCAGTTCAATAGATAACTGAGCAATTTGAACAATAGGGAACACAATGTGAAGGTGGTTGTTGAAAAATCCAGGGCCAAATCTGAGAATGGGAAGCCACCACCATCAGCTAAGACTATTTCCCTCATCTCCAATAATGGATGGAATGAGCAATGAAATCCTATTATGTTGCATAGGACCAGTTGCAGGGCCCAAGAGGCCAAACTGATTTTTATCGTTGCCTGCCAATTCCCCCAGGAATGTTGGCCAGCCACAGCTTTACTCAAGCCATGCCAAAACTTTGCTCTTCTAAGAAAGTTAGACATTTGGAAGCTTAAAACTCTGGCTTGTCTTCCTTGCTGAGCCCAAAGAATTCTGAGAGCAGTAATTGCTTCCTAAGGCTGAATTAGCCTTTGGCAGCTGCTCTGGTAAAGCTATCTAAGCCTTTTCTCCTTAGCTTTCAGGAAGAAAATGCTTAGATTATGACTAAATCCAACCTGTTTAGACAGTTGTATAAATTTATCGCACTGTTTATTCTGTTAAAAAAAAGCAAACATTGTTTTCTACAACATGGTTTTGTATTTCCTGTTTCACGAATAAGATGAATAGGCTTTGCTGTATGTTCCAAAAAGTCTGTGCTTCTTTTCTTCTTTAAAAAAAAACAAAAACAGTTGGAGGCAATGAATTTTTTTTCATAAGCTTTGTTTCCCTGCAGTGCCCAACGATCCACTTGTGCCGACTGCTGTGTTAGGTGAGGACTTAGTCCTTCATCTTCTTTTCTTTCATGACTTTCATGTTTATTGCACGTCCAAGCAGCTAGTTACAGATTTTAAAAAATGGGCCTGGTGCAGGGGTAGGCAACCTTGGCTCTTTTATGACTCGTGGACTTCAACTCCCAGAATTCCTGAGCCAGCCATGCTGGCTCAGGAATTCTGGGAGTTGAAGTCCACGAGTCATAAAAGAGCCAAGGTTGCCTGCCCCTGGTGCTTAGCAGAATATTTAGGTATATTCAGCTACAGGTAGTCCTTGACTTAGACCACAATTGGCATCAGAATCTCCCTTGTTAAGCCAGGTGGTTGTTACGGGAGTCATGCCTGGTTTACGGCCTTCTTTGCTATGGTTTTAAGTGAACCACTGCAGTTGACTGGTGAATCACGTGGTCATTAAGAGAATCTGGCTTCCCCCATTGACTCTGTTTCTCAGAAGCTGGCTGGTAAGGCCATAAACGGTGATCACATGACCTCAGGATACTGCAACCATTGCAAGTACACGCCAGTTGCCAAGCACCCCAACTTGGATTACACGACCATGGGGGATGCTGTGATGGTCATAAGCGTGATGACCACTTGTCCCTTTTTTCCCCCTAGTGCCGTTGTAACTTCAAATGGTCACCAAATAATTGGTTGTAAGTTGAGAGCTACCTGTACAGGTTTCATTTTTTTCCAACAATACTAGTGTAAGCAAGAATTTTCAGGAGCTGAAAGATGGACGCGCCATATGCAGTTCCACTGATAGTGGTACTAAAATAACTCTTAAGAACTCTAGAGAGAAATAACGGATCTTAGGAATTACAGTTCAGCAATGTCTACAACAGCAGGTTAGATGCCCATTGTCTAAAACGTTTACTGAAATTCTGTGAGTAAAAAATAAAAAGGTCAGTTTTGCCCATATTTGTGGTTGTCACCCCCCTTTGTATTCCACTGCAAACCTCAGCCTGCCAATAAGTTGCTCTAGCGTGCCAGCTTAGAGCTACCAAGGTTCTTCTCACGGTAAAGGAATATTGTGTAACCCATCTGTTATGGGTGCTTGATGGCACAACTTTTCTTCTGCAGTACATAATCCATTCTGGGGGGGAAATGATAGCATGGAGCTAATTAAGGATGGTGGTGTAAAGTTATTCTGGACCATCACTGCTCTACAGGCAGGAAAATACTTCAGGAGTTAAAATAATGTTAGATGTGGTGGCCTTCTCCAAAAAGTCTCAACTTGTGGCTCATTGTAGATCTTAAGTAGCATGGGAGTCAAGATTGAACCCTGTGATTATTATACTAATCTATCATTCATATCTGGCCAAATAAAATGTTTATATGGTATATCAACCCCCATCTGAAGCAGGCAATCCAGAAGGATACCGCTGATATCAAGGACATTTTCCAGGAGCAGAACAAGCATTCTAGGCAGAATGCCAAGGTATTCCAAGACATTCTGAGCAGTTCCAGGTTCAAATCTGTATATTTTTAGAAAGCTCATGGATATTGTGATGATACATACATATCTTCAACTTAAGTGCAATAGGAGGGACTATGCACTTTAAATAAAGTGGGTATAAATAATAAGAATCATGAATCACTTAGTGTCTTAATACTTTCCTAAGAACAGATCAAGCTGAAAGGTATATCAAAATGGTGTACCCACCATAGACACTCTGTTCAAGAATATCTTAGATGGTTTTAAGTACTTCACTTTTATCCTCTGTTTCCTTCTAAAACCTCTAAAGCATCCTTCTAAAACCTAACACTGAATAGGCCCATCTGTTTGAAATCTATACTAAGTCTTTACTTGTAAGATCCATCCAAAGCTTCGTGTCAGATCTCCTCTATTTAGCTTCAGCTATTTAATAGTTAGTGAATTACAATTTACAACCTTAAGCAATCAATAAAAATTAAACTAGACAAATCAGTATTGTTTCTGAATACTTTTTATTTACTCTGGTAGTAAGGCACTAAACAACTATATTTGATATGACATTAGTAATAGCAGTAGTAAGTAAGGCACTAAATTATATTTGATATTTGACATGACATTATCAGAACCTCCAAGTAGGCAAAAATGATTGTTTTGACATGCAAAGGTTAATCTATTAGAACCTCAAAGAGCAAACCCAGGGCAAAATGGACAGATTGACAGATTCAGCACACATTCCCATCCCGGTATTAGTTTTTGTTACCTTTTTCACCTTTATTTATGTGAAGCAAAATGCCTTAGCTGGAGGTTGTGGATGTTTGCACTTGACTTATATATTAGTGAATATATGTAACAACAACAACAACAACAACAACAATAACAATAACAATAACAATAATAATAATAATAATAATAATAATAATAATTAATAATAATAATAATAATAATAATAATGTTGGAAGAGTCATCTAGTCCAACCCCCTGCTCAGGCAGGAAACCCTATACATTTCAGACAAATATGTGGTCTTTAATAGTATATTATTCTTATTGTTTTTCATTAATTAAATATTTTGCATGTGAAATATAGTTTGAAGTATTTGTATTAACATTTGCTGACTAAAAATAGCATAAAGGGTTTCAAAAATGGCAAAACCTACCTCAGTATCTCCATTATAATTCTTCTATAACTTGTAAACTTGCTTAGTAAGTTTACTTGTTTAGTAACTTGTTTAGTAACTAGCTGGTTTTAAATGTGTCTCAGATATTTTATTTGCTTTTTCATGCTTCAATGTGTTCCAGTCCCTATAAGTGGTAAGTATTGGAGAAACTACAGTGTAAAGTTGACTGTGAACTTATTTTTCCTACGTTATATATGACATAAACATAGGAAATATTCTATTTATTGAGACCTTGACTTCTTACTTGTAGTGCAAGTTAATTTAATAAGGCACATATACAGATAGTCCTCAACTTACAACCACAATTGAGCCTAAAATTTCTGTTGTTAAGTGAGACATTTGTTAAGTAAGTTTTACCCCATTTTATGACTTTTGTTACCACAGTTGTTAAGTGAATCACTGCAACTGATAAGTTAGTAACCTGGTTGTTAAGTGAATGTGGCTTCCCCATTGACTTTGCTTATCAAAAAGTGATCACATGACCCTGGGAGACAGCAATGGTCATAAGTATGAACCAGTTGCCAAGCATCTGAATTTTGGTCACATCATCATGGGGATGCTGGAAAGGTTGTAACTATGAAAAACGGTCATGAGTCATATTTGTCAGTGCCGTTGTAACTTTGAACAGTCACTAAATGAACTGCTGTAAATTGAGGACTACCTGTATAAAAGTTTTTTTTAAATGTTTAATTGAATGGATTAGTGGTTAGGGTTTGTGGAAGGCATTCTTAAGGTGCATTAGGGCCTACAAGCCCTGTTGCCTGTATTCAGAAAACAGTATTGATGACTCTCTTCAAGCCATTCCGAGGGCATTATAATCAATGTATAGATTAAGGTGAGCACCTGCAAGTCATGCACATTCTGTTACTTATAACAATAAAAACTGTTTATTGTGATGCTTCAACAATCTTAGAACAGACAGGTTAGTCCAGAGGTAGGCAACCTTGGCTCTTTTATGACTGGTGGACTTCAACTCCCAGCATGGCTGGCTCAGGAATTCTGGGAGTTGAAGTCCACGAGTCATAAAAGAGCCAAGGTTGCCTACCCCTGGGTTAGTCCATTCATTTCCAAAGGCAATATGAATTACAACGCAGCAGTCACGAACCAAACAAAAATTGACAACTTTTCTGAAAGTTGTTTTTCTCTTCACTTTAATTAACTGGTATGAAGATAACAGAATATAGGTTTAAGTGAGCCAATAGCAAATTGGGAGGCACTGAGGTAGTTAAAACCTCTCTTAAACCCAAAGAACAGTGGTATGCAATTATACAATCAGTAAGTATCATGGGACTTGGAAGTTGAACTTGCAATTATAAACACTTTCAGGTTTCTGAGTGCATGAATCAAAATCAGGCTTTTATTCAACACATACCCATGTCTATTCTAACTCAGACTGAAAACTCAGTTCAATCAATTTGAAGTTTCTGAGTGTACGTTTTGAGCATAACTTTAAAAAAAAAAAAACATATAAAGAGGATACATATTTTTATTTTTATTTGGCATATAGCCGCTCCAATCTTGAACCATGTGAACAGTTTACAGTCCTGCCGTGCATTAACAGAATTAAAAGAGCTAAGAACATAACTGAAAAACATAAACATTCACAATCCTCTTACACAATAGTAGCAAAATCCTTTGCTGAGTAGGCATTCGAACCCGCAGTCATTCACAAGGAAGGTCTCTCTCAGTTCACATTCCCCCAAAGGTCTGCTAAAGTAACCTTGCTTTGTTTTCTTTCCTAAGTATCAGTCACCCTTGAGTCATGCCGAATCTCTAAGGGGTTATTCTTCCAGATCGGGGGGTGTGTGTCAGTGACTGAGAAGGCCAGAGAGATGCCTTTCTTTAAGAGAGGGAACACGGAGGGAGCTCCCTCTTCTCAATCAACTTGGGGCAGCTGCTTGTTGCTTATGCTTTCTTTTGTAAGAGTCAAAATAGCACCCAGATGTTTGCAGAGTGCTAAAATGAGCTCATGAAAAGATGGGTTGCAGCAGGAATATTTCAGTTTCATTGTCGCTGAACACTCTTCCATTCTTTGGGCTCTTACAACCACAGATGAAAACCACAGTGCAACAGCAGAGTCAAGTCGTCTATTAGACGTGCCTCGTTATCTCTGCGAAGGAACAGAATCCCCCTACCAAACTGGCCAACTGCATCCTGCTATCAGAGTAGCGGATTTGCTGCAGCATATTAATCTCATGAAAACATCTGACAGCTATGGTTTCAAGGAAGAATACGAGGTAACACTGTCAGCAGTTGTTTTTTTACATGACCTAGAGCCGAGAGTTCCTTTGAGAGTAAAGCTTCTTGATTGCAAAGAGAGTTCTTAATTACAAGAACATGGGAATGAATATTTCATGGGGTTAAAAAGACCACTTTCTGGGTGCCATGCATCAGTGGAAAATTTAAAAGCATTATGTGTGAACCAGAGTGTTGCAAAGAGTGAAAAGTATCAAAAACGCACCTTCCTCATGCAGATACGACTCCCTTTTTAAGGACATATTTTCCCTCAGCATTCCTATGCAGGATATTATATGAGCCAAATCTTGCATGCAAAGGTCATTTGTTGAAAAGTTTCCCTGGAAGGCGCTATATGCAGCATCAATCCTTGTACACTGAAAAAACAAAAACCCCACTTTTCTTTGTCTATTTGATTGATTGATTTGCACATTTATTGATAGCTTTTTTATAGCTACCCTGATCAAAAGAGCTACAGGATGTTACATGATGTTAAAAGAGAAAAACCACAGCAGATAAAGGGCTAATAAATCAACATTTCCCCCCCCCCAATTCCTACTCCAAGAATTGGGAGGGGGAAAACCTGTCTTTTAAAACAATGATCTCTGGGGGTGTAAGGTATTCAAAGGTTGGAGGGGGAGGGGAACCATAGAGAAGGCCAGTTATTTTGTCTATGCCTCGCCCCCCCACCCTCACTTCAGAAAGAGGGTGGACAGAGATGTTCCCATCAGGTGATCAGATACAATTCTGGCAAGACCATTCACCTGTGTATATGTGTCACATGCAGAGAGACCCTGGAGAAGTTGGAATGAAAAGTGTATGACCTGTCTAGATATAGATCCTTGAATCCCGATTCGGAAACTCTGGTTTTAATCTTAGTTGATCAGCTAGTTTTATTTAAAGGAAATATGTATATATATATATATATTAGCATTTGAGTTTAGTTTTTGCTATGTGAGTTACTAATTCATTCCTTTATCCAGATAAAACAAAAGCAGGTATGACTTTTAAAAATGTGCATTATTTATTTATTTGTTTGCTTGCTTGCTTGTTTGTTTATTCACTTTGTTACAGAGAAAGGCAGTATGCAGAATAAATACTACAATATATATTTCCTGATGGATCCATTAATTACACGGGAGATTAGTAAAAAAAAAAAAAAGTCTTCTTACTAGTAATCCCAAATCACTGTTACATGATTCCAAGGTCATATTGTATGCAATATTCTCACCATGTAGTCGAAATTATTTTACGTTATTAAAACCTTTTTTAGTTGGCTTCAAGAAATACTGCGTTGGCTTTTTATCATTGTGCTGGAAATACAGGTAGTCCTCAACTTATGAGTAGTTGCTTAACAACTATTCAAAGTTACAACAGACCCCTGCCGCAAAAGAGACTTACAACCCAGTTCCAAAGTTCTGACAATCAGCCTCACCCCCTGCAGGCACATGCCCACATTTGGGGCACTGAGCAGCTGGTCCACATTTAGAGCCTTTTGCAGCATCCTGTGGTCACATGATCTCAATTTACAATGTTTTTTGCTGAAAACTGGTGTTTACTTCCAGTTTTTTTGGCAAAAACACCCCACCACTTAATAACCATGGTGATTTGCTTAATGACCACCAGGAGAAAAAAAAGGTAAAACCAGGTTGGTCACATGGGTGAGCCACTTTACGACCATCACATTTTATGACCATAATGGGCAGGCATAGGAGAGTTGTAAGTCGAGAACTACCTGTAATTAATTAAGGAGTATTTTTTTTGCATGATTGTAGTTTAATCATTTTATTTACATCAGCAGTATTAGTCAACCTCAAAAATGTTAAGATTTATGAACTTTGGCTCTCAGAATTGCCCCATCCAGCATTTTAAAATTGCTGAAGTTGAGAAACAGGAATATTAGGATTCTTTTTTTTCCACCGCAAGCCTTCTTGTGTTTTCTAGAACTGCCAGGCATTGAATTTGTTTCTGCCTGGCAGAATATTTCCATGTGTTTATACTAGGAAAAACTATATATGCTGATATATAACTCCAGCAAAACAATCAAATTCAGAGAAACCAAGAACCCAACTGATGCTCTAACAATGTTAATGTAAAATGTGTCAGGATGAATAAAATGCTAAAATAAATATAAATTATCTCTTTATTTTGAAAGAGTTTCTTTGAAGGACAATCAGCTTCTTGGGATGTGGCCAAAAAGGATCAAAACAGAACGAAGAATAGATATGGGAACATTATAGCATGTGAGTTAAAAACAAATAATCATGCAGATGAGTGTGTTTGCTGATTGACATAACCTAGACAGCATATTATTATGTCTACCCATCTTACACAGTAGTAAATGATGTCTTTCTTGGTGGTTAAAAATTTGAATATTTCTCTGTAGCCTTAGTTCATTGCTTTAACTACTCCATAGCATTGCCTCTGCCGTTGCTGAACAGATTCATAGACAAAAAAAATGTATTTCACAGAATCATAGCATAGAAGGGACCTTGGAGATCATTTATTCCAACCAATGAAGATACCCATGACAGACGGCCATTCAGCCTCTCTTTTAACCTCTTCATTAAAGGAGAGTCCACAAGCTCCCTAGATAATCTGTTCCGTTATTGAATGGGCCTTACTATTAGAAAGTTGCTCCTGATGTACAACCAAAATCTCCTTTTTTGTAAATCCATTGTTTCACCCACTGCCTTCTGAATCAACTTTGAAAAATTTTGCACCTGACAAATATTGAGGAAAGCTGTCATGCCTTACCAAGATTAAATATGGCCAGCACCATCAATAGTTCTTCATAAGTTTTATCTTTGTCTTGATTGCTTGTTTCTGGACATATTCTGAGTATCCTTGCTAAAATGCATGAGTAAACAGAATGTAATTGTTGTCTAACCAACCCAGAACAATGAGGAACAATGATTCCTCTTGATACTGATGCTATATTTCTGATGGTGCAGTTTAGGATTACATTTGCTATTTTGAGATCTCCATTGTATGTTTGCCTCATGTTCAGCTTGTGTGATCCTCTAAGCATGAACTGCTCTCCGTTTATGGTTCACCTTCCTATGCTGTACTCAAATGAAGGACTTTGACTTGTCCTTGTAGAAATTATCTTGCTGGTTTGCTTGTTTACAAATTTGATCGCCATATTTTCTAAGCCCTAATTCAAGTAAGTTATAAATATATTTAGCAACACAGAGCCTAGAAAATAGCTGCATGGTGTCCCACTTGACACTTCTAGATGGAGTGGAGCCACTGACACACAGTGCTGTTTCAAAAGTAGCTACAATTGGGGCCATAATATTTCTCTTAGAAAAGAAACTCCATTGGGATGGGGTCATCGTTGAGAAAGACCTCCTGCAGCCTTTCTGCTCTTAGTGCTTTAAAGCCAAGACAGGTTCTAAAGTGTGTATATTCTTCTGCTCACTCATTTCATTCAACTGTTCCACAGAGTAGGCACAATTTCTATTTTCTTTTGGCTCTAGCCTTCCATGCACTTTTAGACATGCTCTGAGGTTTCCCCGGCACTTTTGAGCAGACTGGGAAGGGGTCACCAGCATTGCAGGTCAAATGGGGGACTACCTTTTTTCCTCCTTAAATAAGGGCACCTTTACCCTCTACATTTCACACTTGTTTGTTTCTGCTGTCTATCATTCCAAAGACGAAACCCATTTTTTACAGATGATCACTCCAGGGTGATATTACAAGCTGTGGAAGATGATCCTTCTTCAGACTACATTAATGCTAATTATATTGATGTAAGTAGATTGTATATCTTGCTTTTTTTTCCTTTCCATCTTCTCTCTGTGAAACATTTTTGCATGCAATTCCTATGAACTGAATGACAGCCTTCTTAATATTATGAACAAAATGTACACTTTTCCTTGTCCTCCGTCCTAGTACTCACTGACATTGTTGTGCTTTCTTTCACATCTGACTTTGATTTGGGCTGTAGATTTGGCTGTACAGGGATGTAAGTACCACTATATGTGAATAACAGCATCCTGTTATGACTATTTAATATAGTGAACATTCTCAGTTGCTTTACTGTTCTAATTTTTATTACTAGATATATGTGCATGCCTCATTTAATGAATTTCATTTATATATCTAGTCTTTTTAACGTTCCTTTGTGCTATTATTTTGCTTTTACCTACATTTTAAAAAATATCCTTAGTCTTTTACAGTGGTCATGGAAATCATTAGCTAAATCAGTGAAACCTTAACCCTTACAAGACTCATTTTTGCTTCTTTATTACTCTTTTTTTGCATTGTTTAGTAATTTTTATTTTGTGTTCCATTATTTTTGTGTGAGAAGCTGGATAATAGAATATAGTGTGTTGCTGTTGAAAAGAAACCTACTGATGGCCTGAAAGGGATAAAGGGAGGGCTAGAGTTGTCTCCTGTTCTCAAAGGGAATTCATATGAGCAGTGGTGCTTCCCCTACTAATCCTTGACCCTCATATTTGTAATGCAAGACAAGAATCCTCCACTTGCAATAAAAGTGAAATAATAATGAGTTAAAAACAGTACTGAAGCTTACAGTTTTGGACAAATGCAAATGTACATATGTGACCATGAAAGCTATAATGGAGTAATAATTTCATAGACTATAGTCAAGCCTTGTATATTTGATAATCTAATTCAGTACAGAATTTCAAAATGTCTAATGTGTGTAATCAGCACTGATGTACTTAGAAAATAGATAGGTGCCATTACTTGAATAGAGCAGTTATCACTCAGCAGATACACCCACCAATAGTTCTAATAAAAGGATTTCATAGCTATGTCCCTGATAATTTGAATGAATGCATGTGCAAGATTATGAGTTAGAGAACAATATTGCTCTGTGTTTACAAGGCCTCAATTTTATTTTCAGGAGTACTGAAAGCTGTCATGTAACTCCTTGAGGGTTTCATTTCTCTGCAAGAAAATGTTTTCTTTCCCTGTTGTGTAGTGCATTCTCAGGTTGATCTAGAATTTTGTAGGATTTTTGCCCAAGGATCCTGATTTGCATTTTGTCTTAGAAATTATAGCTGTGCAGCAGTCTTGATTTTAAAGAGTGCCATAGTCAGCAGGATCTTAAAGTTGGTATATTTTAGTTCATGGTATATGACATGCATCTGTACTTCAAATCACATTTTCTGTTTGAGTGCAGATCACTGCACAGGTACATCACACAACTCTCTGTTTTTGTTTTTGTTTTTTTAATCTCAAGTTATTATGGGACTTGTTTTGGATGTTAAAAAAACAGGAAAGCCATGGGCTTGTAGGAGCATTAGTGGCTACTACCAGTAATAGGCATTTCAATGTCATCAGCTCCTCAAAACAAAGTTAACATTTGCAATGATTCTCAATGATTTCTCTTCCTTTCAAAAATACATCAAAAAAGATGTCTTTCCTGTCAAACTGAGTAAGAAGTGATGGAAAAACTGAAGAAGCAATGTTTTATATACATTGCTTCATATATGCATTTGTCAATAAAGCATCTTTGGGAATTATTTTTCATAATAATTACTTGTTCCTTTGACCAACTGAGTGCAATGTGTTTACTACATGAAAATTATACAGTGCTGCTTCTAATCCTACATTTAAGCCATAGAATCACTGAGGATAACATGTTTACATGTGCTAATACCATAGTTATTTATTACATAATAAGACTAATTCCTTGCCTTCCCAAAATTCTAACATATAATTAGCAAAAACTTGATGAAATGATATTCATGAGATCCAGCAATTTTTTTTGTTGTTTCATATTCTAATCATTAACCAATCATGGTTAATTCTTGTTTACTTGATTTTAGTCAAAAGGCCAACAAAATCCTTTTTTAAAGTATATGTATATGGAATCCTTCCCTGCATTTAAAAATTGTACTATACAGAAAGTTCAGTAATGGCACATATATGTGTGTTCATCTTTATATTATACGTACACACAATTTCTTAAATTCTCAACTTTGTTTTATGTAATAGCACGAAATTGCAGTATTGCATATAGATTTGCAATCTGTACACACATATACATTGTCCAGCTCCAGTGTTCAGCCATTCTGCTTACTCATTATGGCTCCATTTTTTTTCTGGTGCATTCATAGTGAAAGTTTTTGCTAATGGCTTGGTTGTTTTGTGCTTAATATCTAAAATAACAAACAAAACTATGTCAATCTGTTATTTTTTTTAAGTGAAGGCAAATCTCATAGTTGCTTAGAACAATTTCATAGTTTCACTGAATTAGAACCAAAAACAAATTTGAAATTCAATAAATGACAACAGTTATGGGTTTCACAAAACAGAACGATTAGGAAACAATGAGCCACTTCATTTTGATGTACTCAGTATATGTTTACAGGAACTTTTTGTTTGGTTCTAAGTGCCATTGTCCAAAAGTAACACCTTGAAATCGCTGGGCTTATTTCACATCCAACAATGCACTTTGATATTCTGGAAATGGTTGAAACTATGTTGTTGAATATGGTTGATTGGATTAGCCACTACTAGCCTAGTTGTAAGGAGTATCTAGGAATATTTTGGTATGCCTTCATTTTCCCTATTCGATTTGATGTTTAAAACTTACAGACTGTTTTAAAAATCAACCTGTTTTTGTTTTTATAGGGATACCAGAGACCAAGCCACTACATTGCAACCCAGGGTAAGAGTTTCTGGAAACATGTGCAGAACTGTAAAATTCGTATTAAATGTTGTTAAGTTAGGCATGATTTTCCAAAGGGCTCCTTTGGATGTCTATATCACCAATACAGATAAAAAAGAGAAAAGTTTAATCTCTGTTTTTGTGAATTTGGTGAGAGAGAGAGTTTTGTTTGTTAATCATATTTATATCCTGCTACAATCAAAAATCACTGTTGAAAGATAACATAAGTAGGCATTATTTAATTTCTGCAAAGCTTGGATTATAAATTAATTAGCATGCCTATTTTATTTAGTTAACTTTCCACCAAAAGTGGGTGAAGGATTGCAGTGGGGAAGGATGCTACTGAATTTCAGTGGTGGGATCTTGGAAAGAGGTTCCATGCCCAACAGAAAAGGAGGCTTGGGGGTTGGTCTCTGATGCTGTCCAGTATCCTTTATCCATGCTGGCCTGCCATGCCCCTTGGCAAATAAAGGACATGTGAACAGTAGCTTTCTCCTGGTTGTGGGTATTCAGAAGCAGCAACAACCAGGATGTTAAGGCATGATGACTGGTATCAATAATCCTATATAGACTGGGCCTGTAAGAAAGGAATATTAACAGAAACTAATGAAAACAAGACTTACGATACATGAGTACCAACATTCAAAATGGAGGGGCCGACACAGATCAAATCCTCATAGTTTTGCAACATGGAAATAAGACAAAATGTTTGTTGGCTTATAATAAATCACGGTAACAGACGATTAAGTCAAATAATAAATATTGTGATAGTCTTTAGGGGTGTGCAATGCTTAAAATTCTTCGAAATATACAAAGATTTTCTGTGTCCTTTTCCAGTATTATAAGTTCTCAGGTGAAAATATGAAGCTGATTTAAAGAGTTGCTGATTGGCGCATTACACAGCCTGAACAATATGATTTCCCAAATGTTAACGAGCCCATTCTAAAATTCCATTAATTGTCAGATATTGGCATTTTCTTGCACTAAAGCAGCTACAGTAGCTTAATCTTTATTTTGTTTTGTTTTTTAAACTAATAACCTGGTTTCTGTGAGATACTTCAATACTAATTATTAATGTGCAGCAGTTTTTGAAAGATTACTCAAATCATTCATACCTGCCTTGAATACCTGACAGTTATTTTAGAGATAGTAGCTTTACAGTTTTTTAAAAAAATTATTTATAAGCATTTTCTTTGCCAGGGCCGGTGCATGAGACAGTCTATGATTTCTGGAGAATGATATGGCAAGAACAATCAGCCTGCATTGTTATGGTTACAAATTTAGTTGAAGTGGGTCGGGTAAGTATCTCCTTACAAATACCAAACCTCATGAGATTTTGCTAACATTGCAAAGAAAAACAGAAGCAAAACCAGGAAGAACAAATGCCTACTTTTAAGTGACCAATATAGAGCCAGAATTCAATACCTCTCTTTGCATGTCCGTAATCTGTTAAGTAGACCTGGGTTGATGGAAAAAAAATCAAACATTGTGAATGCAAGTGCATGTGAGCATTTAAGATTTGTATTTATCTGAAAAAGAATTTCTATATTTCTGTTCATCCTGTTGTGTACTGTTCTGTGTGTACTGTTCACGCACATAGATTTTGTGTCTGCACATGGATGGCTGGGAAGCACAGAGGTGAAAAAGGACAAGAAATCACAATCTTGTCTTCCTCTGGTGTGCAAAACAAAAATAGGCTGAACAATCTCAACGTAAAGGTAGTCCTTGATTTAACAACCACAGTTGGGATCAGAATTTCCTTTGCTAAGCAAGGCAGTTGTTTAGTGAATCACATGCAATTTTACGACCTTTTCTGCTACAGTTGTTAAGCAAATCACTGCAGTTATTGAGTGAGTCGTGCAGTCGTTAAGTGAGTCCGGCTTCTCCTGTTGACTTTGCTTGTCGGAAGCTGGCTAGGAAAGTTGCAAATGGCAATCATGTGAGTCCAGGAATCTGCAGCCATCATAAATACATGACGGTTGCCAAACACTGGAATTTTGTTCATGTGATTGTGGGGATGTTGTGACGGTTGTAACTGCGAGGACTGATTGTAAGTCACTTTTTTTCAGTGCCACAGTAGCATTGAACTGTCACTAACTGAATGGCTGTAAATCAAGGGCTACCTGTGGCACTAATGCGTTATCCACCTTCTAGAAGCAAATAGAGAATTAAGTGAAAAACATTTGATGTAATCGGCTTTTCTGTTTTCGAATGCCTCTGCTTTTATTGTGCTTTTCTTAAAAGCACCGAACTTTTTTTAAATTCTCCATTTAATCCATTCATATGAGACTGCCGAAAAAGTCAAAGAATTCTTTAGGTGATATATTTTCCTTTATAATTAAAAGTAAAAGCAAAATAATTGAGTGTAAGTAAAAATGAATGGGTGATCTTTAATGATGTGAAAGCAAGGTCATAATATATAAAATAAGAAATATATGATTATTATAGAGATACGTGTTTTAAAAGGCTTATTCCACCCTTATTTTTTTCTACCATTTTCACCCGTATTTCCATTTATGAAATACGATCTACCACTAAATAAAAAGAATTATGTGATGTGCATGATTCAGTGATTCATCCATTTCTTCGTTTGAGAAATATTTCTATCATGTTGATTTTAGGTTAAGTGCTACAAGTATTGGCCTGATGACACGGAAGTTTATGGGGACTTCAAAGTTGCTTGTGTGGAAGTGGAACCACTTGCAGAGTATGTTGTCAGGACATTCACCCTTGAAAGGGTAAATATTTCCGGATTAGAGCTTCTAGTTATTTAACTGAAAACTGCTGTAAATTTAATACTTTACGATAACATGTAAGATTTATGTAACATATTCAAACCATTCTTTAATCCGCCCACCACTATAGTACTTACAACACTGGAGCTGTAACCCACTCGTTCTGCTATGCCTAAGCTTTTTAAATTGTTTTCCATCCACACCTCTGTCAATTTAATTTCTCTCCTTTTTTTTATAAGCAGCATCTCATATATCTGTTAACGTTATTATCATACTAATATTTTTGGTCATATTTTATGCCTTTGTTGTTGTTAGTTGCGAAGTTGTGTCCGACCCATCGCGACCCCATGGACAACGTTCCTCCAGGCCTTCCTGTCCTCTACCATCTTCTGGAGTCCATTTAAGCTCACGCCTACTGCTTCAGTGACTCCATCCAGCCACCTCATTCTCTGTCGTCCCCTTCTTCTATTGCCCTCAATCTTTCCCAGCATTAGGCTCTTCTCCAGTGAGTCCTTCCTTCTCATTAGGTGGCCAAAGTACTTGAGTTTCAACTTCAGGATCTGGCCTTCTAAGGAGCAGTCAGGGTTGATCTCCTCTAGGACTGACCGGTTTGATCACCTTGCAGTCCAAGGGACTCGCAGGAGTCTTCTCCAGCATCATAGTTCAATTCTTTTGCGCTCAGCCTTTTTATGGTCCAACTTTCACAGCCATACATTGCAACTGGGAAAACCATGGCCTTGACTATACGTACTTTTGTTGGCAGGGTGATGTCTCTGCTTTTTAGTATGCTGTCTAGATTTGCCATAGCTTTCCTCCCCAGGAGCAAGCGTCTTTTAATTTCTTGGCTGCAGTCCCCATCTGTGGTGATCTTGGAGCCCAGGAAGATAAAATCTGTCACTACCTCCATTTCTTCCCCATCTATTTGCCAGGAATTGAGAGGGCCAGATGCCATGATGTTGGTTTTCTTAATGTTGAGTTTCAAGCCAACTTTTGCACTCTCCTTCTTCACTCGCATCAAGAGGCTCTTTAGTTCCTCTTCACTTTCTGCCATTAGAGTGGTATCATATGCATATCTTAGGTTGTTGATATTTGTCCCGGCAATCTTAATTCCAACTTTTGATTCATCTAGCCCTGCCTTTCTCATGATGTGCTCTGCATATAAGTTAAATAGGCAGGGCGACAGAATACAGCCTTGCCGGACTCCTTTCCCAATTTTGAACCAATCAGTGGTTCCGTGTCCAGTTCTCATTGTTGCTTCTTGACCCGCATATAGGTTTCTCAAGAGACAAATAAGATGGTCTGGTACTCCCATCTCTTTAAGAACTTGCCACAATTTGTTGTGATCCACACAATCAAAGGCTTTAGCATAGTCAATGAAGCAGAAGTAGATGTTCTTCTGGAACTCCCTAGCTTTCTCCATGATCCAGCGTATGTTGGCAATTTGATCTCTAGTTCCTCTGCCTCTTCGAAATCCTGTCTGTACTTCTGGAAGTTCTCGAATTTTATGCCTTATTATTTCACAAAAAACAAAATACTTTGAAGTATTTTGCCATCAGTTCAAACGTGTATCTGAGAATAATGTCTGGCATACTCAACATGCTAAATAAACACAAACAACATGCCATAGTTTAGCAATCCTATCTGTCTATCTTATCTATCTATTATACATACATACAAAGACTCTTTGTAACATCTTAGCCCCACCCCTGGGTGAGATCTGCTCCCATCCTCTTGACCTTCTGTTATAGGTCTGAAAACCTGGCTCTGGCAGTTGGCTTGGGACCCCAATGGGGGAGTGCCACACTGGAGGTGGTTGATGGATTAATAGCAGATCACATCTCTCTCCCTGCACACCTTGTTCCCTCCCTCTCCATCTTTTTCCATAACTTATAATTGTATTGCTATATGTAGATTTGTCTTGTTTTACTGGTTTTAATTTTTAAGCCACCCAGAGTCACCTTATGATGAGATAGGTGGCAAATAAATTTAATAAATAATAATAATACATACATACATATATATACAAACATCTTTTGCCAATTGGGTCTGCAATAGATGTATGTAAAAGAAAGCTCAGGACCATATTGGTTGGAAACATGTGGAAAAGGCCTTCATCCTGCAGTGGCTAGACAATGGCTAAAATGATGATGATGATGATATACTTACTTACATACACTTAGAAATATTCATAAAGAATTTTAATATCAGCTTCCTTGAACATAATTTGCTCGGTGACCAATTTCAAGTTTCTTCTTGGGCATAGACCTTTTCCTCAGTTATTCCACTGGTTAATTATCCACACTTACTTAGTCTCCTTTATATGCTATATGGTTGGTTCCTTATAATTTTAGAACGAAAAAAAGAGTTGCATTATAGTCAGATGAATTTTGTTCCTACATTTATAGTCTTGTAATCTTATTTATAGAATTAAGGCACTTTATATATGCCTCATTCAGACTTAAAAGGAAGCAAGAAGAATTTGGTAACTTCCATTCCCAAACCACAAGCTCTTTGTTCTTTGAAATTGGGGAGTTCCATATGTTTAAGTTAGCCTTCACCAACTTGATGTCTTCCAGCTGTGTTAGGACTGAGATAAGATTCCCTTATTTCTCACCCTTGCTCCTTGTGGAAGTCTGGTTTAAACTCTGCTAGCATGTAAAGGAATGCTTTAATTCTGATCTTGTCACCAGTGGTTTCCTTCACAGATGTTTCTGGTTTCTTTATAACAGTAAAACAGGAGTACACAAGCTTTTTGCAAGCACATTCAAATAGCAAGGAATAGCAAGAATCATAGCAAGTCTTATGATACATGGAACTAGACCATTATATTTTTGATTCCGGTTTCCAATCCTCAGTATGTTTCTCTCCAATTAAGATATCTTACTCCACCTGTATACACATCATTGTTATACTTTACTTAAACATAAGGGTATATCTAAACTTTAAATTGTTTTAGTTATCATTCTGTTTCTATGGGATCATAAGAGCTACTTTCATATTAATGTCACTACGTTTCTAATACAGACCAATCATTGGAGCACTATCTTAGTTTAATATGAGAGACTTCCAGGCTATTTCTTTAAAGACTGAACTTTTCTTTCTAGAAAAGAAAGAACTTTGCATATATTGTTGCAATTTCATGGTAATATACAATTGGCCTGGTGTACTGTGCAGTATGTAGATAAGCAATGATTAAGGTGTGATTAGTAATGAGTGTTATATTCACATTTTTATTGAGGCTTTTTTGGGGGAAAAACTGATTAAAATCAACTAAAGCTTGCATTTTTAGTCCTGTATAAATTTTAACCAATTTAAAGCAAAAATGATCTTTTTTTATTGAGGTTTTTTTTGGAAGAAAACTGATTAAAATCAACTAAAGCTTGTATTTTTAGTCCTGTGTAAATTTTAACCAATTTAAAGCAAAAATGATCTTTTAGAAAATTAACCAAAAACTAACTAAACATAACTCATGAGAAAAAAGAAAAATACTCTTTTTTTATTATTTTCCATTTTGACAGAGAGGTTACAATGAGATCCGTGAAGTTAAACAGTTCCATTTTACTGGCTGGCCTGATCATGGAGTACCTTACAATGCAACAGGCCTTCTTTCATTTATACGCCGTGTAAAACAATCTAACCCCCCAAGTGCCGGGCCTATTGTTGTGCATTGCAGGTGTGTAGAAAAGAGGTAGATGCATTTTCTATCATTCTCAATGTGTGCATGATCTGTCAAATTTTGTGATGTTTTGTGGTGTGATATGGGGTGGATTGATCAGATGGCTTGGATTATTATTTCCAACTGATTCTTTGGACAGATAACTCCAACTTCCAAGAATCTCTTATTCAGTTTCTGTGTTCTAAAGTTATCTAGCCTGTTTTAAATGCTACTAAGGCATAAGGTTGATTTAGATCAGTGTCCCAACCTAGGAAGTCTCCATATATAGTAAATTACATTATTATGAACTTGAGGTTGGCAATAATCACTTGTTTATATAAACCACATAAAATAGTCTATATAAATCACAGTTTCACTTCTTATAATAAGTAGTAGAATAGTTCAAAAGAAGGAATATCTAACTTATTAGTGAATCTAAACTGGCAGCTAATTATGTAAAAGAAATTAAGCATATTCCCTCATCACTACTTTTTATCCTACATTGAAAGACCTACAACTTGCTTCTGAGAAGTATTAACATACTCCTCCTCAGGTGATAATAAATAGTAATATTTTTTATTATTTCCTTCACTTATTTTAACCTTATCGCAAGACCTTTGTAGTATCACATGCCTGGATTTCTAAAAAAAAAACATAGAAATTAACAAACCATTTTTGCCAGTCTGATCTTATATACTAGGGTAACTTATTTAGTAGGTGTTTTTACTGTAATAGATAATCTTCATATTTTGGTTAGCAAGCTAGTTAAGTATGAACCTGGATATAAGTGTTAAGTGTTAACCTGGCTTAAAACCATGTTCAAAGAATGCTCCTCATTAACCTATAAGGAAGTATCAAATGAGATGCTACACACTTCCATTCTGAACATGTACATATTGACATTTTCTATAATGACATGGAGGTGGAGAGGATGCTTATCAAAATTTGATGGGATAGGTAAAGAAAATTAAAAAAATATCTTAAAATTTTAAAGAAATTGGTTGGAAACAACAGAATCAACATTAGTTAATCAAACTCTTATTTAGGAAAAACAAATCAAATAGACACCTAGACTGAGAAGGAGGATTCAGATAAAAAAAATGGTTCAGAATGGGGCAATAAGGACAATCTGGGGACTGTCAGCATTTTCTTGATTAACAAGGCAAAACCCCTGTGGAAATTTATTTCCCAGAACATCATGTCTGAGAGTAGGTTGGCTATAGCAAAAACATGAAGCCATTTTGAAATAATTCCCAGGACTGCTGAATATCAAACGCAAGTTTTGTTTATATCAACCTGTTTTCAGATTTCTTTTGCCTAGAAGCAAAAGTGTTTTGAGTAGGAGATAACATTTCCATCTCTTTCTTGTTTCACTAATGGCCTGATCTGATATCAAATTGCTTACATTTCACTGAATGAAAACCAACATTCACAGGATCTAGAAACTAAGTCCTATCAAGAGAGAGTATCTGGAAAAGTTTTGCTTTGAAGAGGAAAAACTAAGAGAACCCATCCCAGATCCCTTCAAATACCTAAAAGGATGTTGCATAGAACATTAATACTGTATTTTATTTTTTGTTCTAAATAGGAAGTTATGGAATATATAGTAACTGATGTTAGAAAAACATTCCTAATGGTCAGGACAGACCATTTCCCCAGAAGGATATTTTGCTTCCTTATACTGGCAGTGCTGAAGCAGGATATCTTAAATTTGGATTAGGACATGGAACCAGGGATTTAGACAGTGAGCTAAATGGTACCTTTCAACTGTATGATTTATGAATTCAGCTAAAAATATGCCACAATTTTACATGGGAGTGGCTGTTGGAAAACAAAACTGTGATCAGATGCAATCTTTTTCAAAAGGCTAGAACTTTAAAGAGGGTTTTTTTAAAAATAGAATTGGTCCCATAATGAAATGCATGCTATAAATAAATGAACAAACAGAGCAAAACAAAAATCAGCCTTTTTAATTACTACTCTCAGAATCAACTTAGTGACTATTTTATGAATAAGTTATCCTTGTTGAAAAGATTTCTGCTGGAAATGTTTGTGACAGTTTAACAGAGAAACGAGAACAGTGCAGGAAAACTGTATAAGTAATATTAATATTTATTAATATTAATAAACAATTCTAAGATGAAGATGTTTTTTTCTGCTTTGCAAAGTGATTACAAAGTATGTTCAGCAATAATACTGAAAGTGTCTATCCGATTATGTTTCTACTTTAGCTAAAAACAATTCCACTTTCACAAAGTAAAATACTGGATTTTTAAAATATAAAATTAGATGTTAGATTTCTGATTTATTTGGGATGCTTGTCATTTTTTTTATATACACATATATATACATATGTTTTCTGATTTATTCTAGTGCTGGAGCTGGGCGAACTGGATGCTATATTGTAATTGACATCATGTTAGACATGGCAGAAAGAGAAGGTGTTGTAGACATCTACAACTGTGTCAAAGCCTTACGTTCACGCCGCATCAATATGGTACAGACAGAGGTATTGTGCTGTTATGAATCAGTGGTCCAATTCTCATGTGCATTTTAGTCATTTGCCTTAAAAAAATATTCTGGATCTGGCAACTTACTAAGCCAAATGTACAACTGGTTCAAGACCAGCTAAATAGGAATATGAAGAGAGAGAG
The DNA here is from genome assembly GCA_023970755.1 of Azemiops feae. NCBI lineage: Eukaryota > Metazoa > Chordata > Lepidosauria > Squamata > Viperidae > Azemiops > Azemiops feae. The sequence goes on from JALGBA010000366.1 coordinate 457,089, forward strand.
CAAGACAGATCATTTTGTGGAGGTAGGAAAGGAGATAAAACCGACATTTGTTTATACCCTTTCCAACCGTCCCATCCTCTTCATATATTCCAAAGTTTCTTTCCTTTAAACATTGTATCAAGAGTCATCTGTGTGTTGTATATATGCCCAGAAACTGTGAGGAGAGAAATAGTTGTTGCATATCAAATTGTTGTAACTTTTTACCAGTTTTTATAGTACTTTTCCTTCTCCATGTGTTTCTCAGTTTTTTAGGCAATAGGTTATATTGTATGTCTTATGCTAACACTGCAAAACAGTAATTATTTCTAGATGCAATATAATGTGGGTAAGAGGTTATCTTGGCACCAGTCTGAATGATGTTGAAAATATTATAAAAGCAAACTCAGCACTGAACTGAACTGCAAGTTACATCCAACACAAACAAAATAAACTGCTAGCACTTTATCCTTATTTCCCAACAATGCATATGGTTTTTGTACAAAATAGTACAGCCAGTTAGAAAATATTTTTCAAAAATAAAAAAAATGTGCAAAATAATGAGATGGGGAGGGTAGCTCCGTTACAAGGCAAGATTATAGCAATTGGAGCTCTACAGCATAGAACAAAGGAGCCTATAAGGGAGATAAAATTGCACATGATATGGATAGCGCAGTTGTTATTCTCTCACTGTTAAAACTCAAGGTCATCCATTGAAACTATACACAGAAAGATTCAGGACTAAGAGAAAGAAATAATTTTTCACACTAGACATCCATAAACTATGTACTGTGGTTTATAACAGTGGTTGTGAAAATAGCGAATTTGGATGGTACTCAAAGGCAACTGGGCAGATTCATGGAAAATCAGGTTATCAATAGCCATTAATATTGATGTCTGATCATTACCTTCTGGACCATAGGCAGTACATCATAAATATTGGTTGCTAAGAAGCAACATTGAAAGGATGTTTTAGCCCAGGGGTCTTCAAACTTGGCCCTTTTATGACTTGTGGACTTCAACTCCCAGAATTCCTCAGCGAGCGTGCCTGGCTGAGGAATTCTGGGAGTTGAAGTCCACAAGTCATAAAAGGGCCAAGTTTGAAGACCCCTGTTCTAACCCAAGATGTTCCTGTTGGCCACTTTATATGCAGAATACTGGACTGGGCAGGTCTAGGACCTGATCCAGTGGGGCTTTTCTGATATTGTTAACCAAAATGTCTATGATCCTATCCCATAAACCTTAAAATTAAAATAGAAAAAGCACTGGAATTATTATACATTGACACCTAAACATATCAAGCTAATTGTATGATATAACTCAGGAGGGAAGCGCAAACATGAGGAATATATCACAATATCAGACGTCTTTTAATCAGGACATGTCAGGAATAGACTTTTTCAGCCCTTTGGGAAGCTTCTTGACCAATTCTTTCTTGTGCCTGCCCTGCACTCTCATTTTTCTCCACATTTTTTAGATGTGGGGAAAAGAACAGAGTTTCTTTCTAGTCAATGGAATGTCAACAAAAATGGACACTTTGCATGGCTTGATCATCAGGACTTGCCTGGAAGCAACTTCAGCATTTGATGAGTGTGCAAATTGTAGAAAAAATCTTAATTGCGGAATTTTGTTTCTGAATTTTTCTATTTCTAATACTCTCTGCCATCCCAGATCATGACATGACATTTTCATTTGTAAAATAAAAAAAATATACAGGTAATCCTCGACTTACAATCACAATGAAGGTCCAAAATTTCTGTTGCAAAGCAAGACAGTTGTTAAGTGAGTTGTGCCCCATTTTATTACCTTTTGCCATGGTTGTTAAGTGAATCACTGCAGTTGTTAAATAAATTATGTGGGGGGGGGGGTTAAGTGAATCCGGCTTCCCCCATTGACTTCACTTGTCGGACGCTGGCTGGGAAGGTTATAAATGGTAATTGTGTAATCACAGGACAATGCAACTGTCATAGATACATGCCAGTTGCCAAGCATTTGAATGCTGCAAAGGTCTAAGTGTAAAAAACAGTCATAAGTCACATTTTTCACTGCCGTTGTAACTTTGAACAGTCACTAACAAATGGTTGTAAGTGAGGACTACCTGTACTTTCAAGCATACAACTTTATACAAATATAGCATACCTCCAAAAGTGTTGGCAATATGCTATATTTTTCATAGATGCGAGCAAAAACCTAATCATTCCTCAACATTATTTCTTTACCTTTGCCATTAAGTATTGTTGGGATTAAAATTTGCCATTCTTTAAAATGTATACTGATGGAATGAATATTACTTTAACAATATACAGTACTGTATCTCAGCTTGTATAAGTGAGATCAAAATTGTCTTTTTAAGCTTTCTTGAATAAGTATGTTAATGGGAAAGTATCCAAAGGAGAGATTTTATTCCTTTAAAAACCATTGCTGGACTCAGTAATTAAAATCCTGTGAAATATTAGGGGAAAAAACACATCCTAACCAATAAAATCAGCTCAACAGAGTTAGCTGGAGAAGTGGTGAAGGACTTTCTTTTATTAGAATTGCCGCTTTCAATTGCCGCTACACACCAGCCAGGTGCTGAGGATTCTGTAATTTGTATTCCTATGCTGAGGAAGAGGTTGGATTCGGTGACCTAAATGATCTGTCCAACTGTAGGATTCCCAAACTTCTTCTGTTCTTTCTCTGGCAGGAACAGTATATCTTTATTCATGATGCCATCCTGGAAGCCTGCTTATGCGGAGAAACTGCCATCCCAGTTTGTGAATTTAAAGCTGCATATTTTGACATGATTCGAATAGACTCTCAGACAAACTCTTCACATCTTAAAGATGAATTCCAGGTACATTCATTGGTTGATGTCATTTTAAAAACACAATTTCTTTGCTTCCTAAAATACGGAATGTGTTGTACCTCCTGTATCAGATTCATAATGTATTGTCCTTTTCTTTCATGGTGTTCTTTCATGTCTGGATATGGAGAATATCATTGTGTGATTGTATTCATTGTAGGCTGCCAGTTCATTTGTACGTGGATGATTTTTGGCCTACCAGGAGCAATTTTTGCATTTTAGATAAGTGTAAAATACAGGGCATGAATTTTACAGGATGATTTCCAATTCCATATATGCAGATTCTCCTTCCATACTCCTGAATAAACAGAAGTAAATGTGCTTTTGCTTTCTTTGCGGCTTTCAATGTTGTCACCTTGCCTGTATCCCTTATGCCCAAATCTCTTTGAGTTGGGTACACAATGTCAAAATAAATATTTCTTTTGCCTTGTAGACCCTGAATTCTGTGACTCCTCGGCTACAAGCCGAAGACTGCAGCATAGCATGCTTGCCAAGAAATCATGACAAAAACCGCTTTATGGATATGCTGCCACCTGACAGATGTCTGCCTTTCTTAATTACTATTGACGGTGAGAGCAGCAATTACATCAATGCTGCCCTTATGGATGTAAGTGACTATTTTACTTGACTAGATGAGAAATATTCAACAGAATTATTGGTACTTGAAAAAAAAATTAATTCACACTTATTCTGATGTGCTGCAATATTGTTTTTAATCAAGAACCGAAAAATACTGATTTTTCTGACTTTATGAATATTATAAATTTTCTGTAGTTTTTTGGAGTTGAAAATTGTTGAAGGGAAACGTTAGAAGACCCTAAAATATATTTATAAATATATATTTTAATGCAGCCAGTAAATATCTTTGTATTTTGAGGAAACAACCACTTGCCACCTGCCAAAGGACTCATGGTTATATACACCTAAAACCCAAAACGGTTACTTACCACATTAAAATTCATTAATATTTATACAGTTATTACTAAAATTTAAAGCAACAACAATAACAAGGCATCCCAAATGATCCTGGCCTTGAAAAGCCCTTCTCAACAGTTGTCCTTTCCCTTCAGAAGAAGTTAGAAAATTCCAAAAAAAAACCAGAAAGAAGAGATCTTTTATCTTGCCGTTTGCAGACCCCTTCTAAGCTTTTCAAAAAATCAGAAGCAAGAAAAAGTGGAAGCTCAGATTTCTTTAACTTTTCTGGGCAGTACAGCACGGAAAACTAGGCCCATAATGGCTTCTAGAGAGAAAGCATAAGTCAGGCATGTCTCATTCTTTTGTAGTATTTGCCTCTGGGCAATGTAGCATCAGCGATTGATCCTAGGAAGAACATCCTATTATCTTTTCACATTTCCTTCCAAGAGGTATGATAGGGGAAATTAGGCCAAATGATTTAAACCTTTACCAGTAGGTAGGCAAAAGTATCAGGCAGCATTTCTCTCTAAGAAGCTACTGTATTGTGGTTTTTTAAAACTTTCTTTTAGTCCTCTTACTTTCTTCTCCTAAATAATTACGTCTAATTCTGCTTCTGCATAAAAAGGTAGGATGCAGGAGGTAATGGGAGTACATGTCACGTTCATTGTTTCTCATATACACCAACCATCCCCATAATGCAGTGCTCAGTTAGCTCAAAGGGACTAACCCATTAATCCATCTCTTGACACCCAGCATAATTCTAAAAAAAAAAAGCTGGTAGCTGTTCATGGCCAAGGTTCGCTGCCTTAAGATCTATCACGAGGATAAGTAAATCTATCATGCTTTTTTTCCCCTCCAAGACAAGTAAACTAAAGTGAAAACAAAAACTTTAGAAGTTCCTCATCTCTGGCCATGAATTAACTTTTTTATTTCCTGAATCCATCCTATCCTCCTCAGAATGAAAGGAATGGATATTTTGTCATTTGTTTTGTTATTATTCTGGAGAATGGTGTAGTGGTTGTGTAAGATTTATATGTTTATTTGATGAGGGAGAAATTGCTGCCTGCATTTCTATTTTATTTGTATTTATCTATTTTTAAATACAGAGCTACAGACAACCTGCTGCATTCATTGTCACGCAGCATCCTCTGCCGAACACTGTGAAAGATTTCTGGAGATTAGTCTACGATTATGGCTGTACCTCTCTTGTGATGTTAAATGAAGTTGATTTAGCACAAGTAAGATCTTGATGCTGAAAGAGTTTGTGCAATTCTCCTTAAAAGGACTGATCTTTTCTTTCAATAGAAAACTTTGCTCGTATTTGGTTTGAAATAGTATTATGTTCTGTATACAGTACATTGCATAGACATCTGAACTACAGATGGTTTCCACATAGATATATATATATTGTACATATAGACACACACACATACATAACATACATAGACTCATGTGCCTTCCTTATATAGATTTAGATAAATATTTATTTTTCTTCCTAGCATTTCCCTGCTGGTGCAGAGTCTGCTTTTGTTTTTAATCAACTCCACTGGTTGTGACAGGAATTGACCGACCAACTTGTCACCTGAGCCTGACATTATGGGCTGAGGGAGAGTGACTGGCCCAAAGTCATTCTCCCTCAGTCAGCTTTCATGCCTTAGGCAAAAATAGAACTCACGATCTCTTAATTTCTAGTCTGGTGCTTTAACCACTGGACAAAAGTGTCTCTCACATTTTGATATCTATAGATGTAGATATATAGATAAATATGAAAGGAACATTTCTGAAGCATTTCTGAAAATGCTTGGATACCTACAGCAATTTAGAAGTAACATCTTTTACATATATGGCCATACTTTTAGATCCTAAATCCACTAACATGCTTTTAAAATATAATCATAATGTAACTAACTAGCCAGTAGGAATGTGTATTGAATTCAACTTCAGACAGAGTCAGGAGAGCATCAAATCTAGACCATGATCCTTTCTGAAGTTTTCAGTATTATTCCAAATTAATAAGCAAATAGAAAGCATGTCCACAGATATTGATATATATTCTCCATGAGCCTGTGAAGTAAGAAACACTAGTATATTTAGGAGTGGTGAGAAAGAAGAGTACACTGAAATTTAGATTTAACAGCCCATGAGGGGGAGGACGTCCATTATTCTTGAGTCACAAATTATTTCATTTGCAACTGTTTGTGTTATTTGTATAATGCAAATATACTAGGCAAATGACATTAATTAATGGACTAATTTGCCATAAATAATATAAAGTTAACTGCTTCATTAAAACTACTTTGGATATAACAAACTAGTCTGCTATTTCAGGGAGGTCTCAACAGAAATCTGATCCCCACTATCCACAATCTGCTAACTGGACATTTGTTAAATTAAGGTTTTACTTTGCTAATGTTTACTCACATTAAATGATTTATGACTTCAGTCATAAATTTTCATGAGGCAATGCTGAATAATGTATCAAACCTTTGTTCTGCCATTTGATAATTCAATATTATTTACTGATACTTTTTCCTGGGAACACGTTTGATTTTCTGGTAAAGATTTTGGTTTCTTTGATTTTGGTATCTTGGTATAGCAGTTGGTGCTGTGTCAGAAAGCACTGATCATTCAATTGTTTGGTCTCAACTATAGTTTTTTTTTTTTTTTTACCAGTTGTTTATCCACATTATCACAATTTTCAATAACTTGTATCTGAGTGTCAGTCTCTGTTGATGTTGATGCTTCAGACATCTCAGTTAAAATTATTCTATGATCATCAAGCTTCTCCATAGATTGCGTTTGGAGTTGTATAGAGTTAGTTTGTTCCTTAGTTTCCACAATTTCTCTCAGTGTAGTTTCATAGTTGAGTTGTTGACATGGTTCCTCTTTAAGTTGTACATATTGCTCACTAATCTCTTTAGCGTCAGTCTGTTTCTTCTCCACTGTTTTTCGGTCTATATTTTGATCCGTCAGAGTTTGGGAGTAAGAGTTCATATCCTCTGTGGCTTCCAGAATTTTTTCCAATATGAGCTCATAGTCCAGCTGTGTGTTAGATTCCATATCAATAGTAGAAGATTTTTTAATCTTTTAGTGAAGGCTCTATTTCGTAGAAATCAAAGAAATATTCACCTCCAGTTTTCCATAGACTAAATCACCACACAGCTGATACTCTTATCATCTTTTGAAGGTCAGAGCCATCCTTAGCCATATAAAAATTACAGTTGCAGTAACACTTTTCGTCACAAGATGTCCTCAGCAGGCTATAAGGTCTTTCTTTTTTTTTCCAAATTAATAATTTTTTTATTTTTCACGTTAAAAAATATGAAGAAAGCCCTCTCCAAAATAATAGACGCGTAGTTATAACAATAATAGTCAAACATAAAATATTTTCAGGCCCCCTCAGTATTCCAAAGATTAAATAGTCAATAAAAAATTAACTGATTTATTTTTTCTTCAAGGCTGTTTTTCCCAAGTGCCCAAACGCTGCTCCCTCACAGCAGGGAAGTAATTCAAGCACAAAAGCTTTTGACAGGAGAGTGATTAGGGAAAGAAGGGGTAGGAAAGGTCTCACCCGGATTCTCCACGGGGGTTCTTTACGCTTAGTTGTTCTTCTGACTTTCGGCTGGTGCGGCGAAGTGATCATCCATTTTGCTGGCCGATCTTTCCTCCGACGGCCCTAAGGAGCTAGCTCGAACTGAGGAAGGAGCTGCCACCCTTCCCCAGTCAAGCGGAGGCCTCCCCAAACGGTGGTCGCCTCTATGGGGTGACTTTCGACCCGATTAAGGGTCTACCGGCGGAGGGAAAGCAGCCGGTGGGAGAGACGGATCTCCCCGTGCGACTGCGTGTGCCGGAACCGGAACCGGAAGTCGTTTTTTTTTTTTTTTTTTTTTTGTTCCATCACATCCATCACTTACCTTGGATTTTCTGTCTTTAGCCTCAGTTGAGCATAGGACCCATGGTGGTGCAGTGGTTAGAATGCAGTACTGCAGGCTAATTTTGCTGACTGCCAGGGGTTCAATTCTCACTGGTTCAAGGTTTGACTCAGCCTTCCATCTTTCTGAGATCGGTAAAATGAGGACCCAGATTGTTGGGGACAATATGCTGACTCTGTAAACCTCTCGGAGAGGGCTGTAAAGCAGAGGTCCCCAACCTTTTGGGCACCAGGGACCAGTTCCGTGGAGAGAGGTTTTTCCGCGGACCAGAGGGTTTGTGGTTTTGTATGCTGCCTGCATCTTGTGGATGTGGCTTTGCTTGTTTGTGCGACCTGGTTGCTGGCATGCCATGGCCCGGTACTGGTCCATGGACCGGGGTTGGGGACCCCTGCTGTAAAGCACTGTGAAACAATGTATAAGTCTAAGTGCTATTGTTATTGCTAAACTCTTTAAAATTTATCCACATTCTACATCCTGCAGCTATTCTTGTGATATTTATAGATTTCTTGCCTAGGGATATGTAAATAGTATTAATATTGAGCATTTAAAATAAATAAATGGAAGTAGGGAGGAAGGGAGGAAAGGAAAGAAGGAAGTAGAGAGAAAAGTATATCACCATGCCCACATCTCAGTACTCCCTTATACAAAAAGCTTTACTATTATTTTTTTAATGTTTCAAGTTTCTAAACTAGGGCCATCCCCATTGTGTATCATTTTCAAAACAGTGCCCCACCCCCCAAAACTTTAGGCCAGGCATGTCAAACTGCTGGCCCGTGGGCCGGATGCATCATGCCGGCAATGGGGGAAAAGTCGTGGTACGTCGTGCAATGTCACGTGACATCGCGAGTTTGACATGCCTGCTTTAGGCGATGCCTGTTTCCTATTTTAGAAGATCCAGATACTGTTCTTGCACAAAGATCCATTAGTGGATTAATCTGAAATACAGCAAGGTAACAAATAAAAAGCAAAAAGCTATGATTTTTTAATCTTAGCCAACTGAGCTAAGATTCGCTATTTGGGTCTCCAATTGAACTGGAAATTTACAATGTAAATTTGCAATGTAAATTGGGCTGCTTGTCAAGCTATCAGATTGGACCAGATATATTATTATCAAGGCACACCCCTGCTGGCTAATAGATATTGTGTACTGTAAAATAAAACATTTAATGTAAAAGAGACTGCTAAGAAGAAGATGAGGTTTCATATGTTGAACCTGTAGACCTCCTTCCAGATGTGAGCCAGTTTAATTAAGCATGAGAACTGTGAGTTCCATCAGCAGTTGCAATTAATAGAAGAGTTGGGTAATTAAAACTGCTTTACCATGCAAAAGTAGAACAATGTGATTTTTTTCCCCCTATCTTCTGTTGCTGTATTTGCATAAGGATTAAGCTATCATGATTCTGGTATATTAATTAAAAGACATTGTAATTTATGGTGATTTAGCACAATGTCTAAAGCTGCTTAAGTTTATACATACATTTACTTAATGGCACACAGGGTTGCCCGCAATATTGGCCAGAAGAAGGAATGCTGAGATATGGTCCTATACAGGTTGAGTGCATGTCCTGCTCCATGGAGTGTGATGTAATCAACAGAATTTTCAGGATATGCAATTTAACAAGGGTAAGGCATGTTTATTGAGCTATTGTAATAGACTTCCATATTCAGCAAAACATTTTTACAAAAATTAAAGGGCTTACTGTATGGTAGGGTTTCTCAACTTTGGTAACTTTAAAACATATGGCCCTCAACTCCTACAATTCAAGTTCTTTCAGCTACATCATCCTTGCTCGACCTGTTAGCAGCCATTTCAAGAAAATTATCTTTTCCCTGGCTTGTTCCATAATCACAAAGGCTATGGAACTTATTCATTTTGAGTTCAGGAGGCATTATAAGCAGCACAATCTCCTTAAGTGAGTATTTTCCTTAGGCTGGAGGTCTAATTTTACCCTAGAAAAAGTCATGGCTCCAACAGTATGATAGGCGTACCCATGTCAGATCCAAATACCGCACACCTGGAACTGAAAATATTGTATTTTATTTAATTCTAGCAGCTGTCCCTTTCTCTGGAAATCCCCTCATCTGTTCCCAGAAACTTTCTCACACTTTCCTCAGAAGGTACAGGAGTTTGCAGTAAAAATCCTGTAATGATTAGAATTGCAGAGGATCAGATTACTTTTGCATTAAAAAGCTACAACATTTTACTATCTGCCACCCTAATCTGTCTCACAGGGTTTTTGAACAGATGAAAAACTTTGAGTACCTTGCTTTGCATCTAAAGCAGCACCTAAAATTAATTTGTGGCATTGGTAATTGAGCTACATTTTCTCTAATAAAAATGGGCATTCCCACCACCACTACCACAGTAAAGCCCTTTGGACCAGGACTGCTTATAGAAATTTGACTAAATAATTGCAAATTTTTATCTTGGGTTCATTATGTGAAATGGCTGGCTATACAAATGTGATAAATAAACAATATTTTGAAGAATACTTTTTTTTCCCTGTGGCACTAGTGCAAGCTGAGTTATGAGTTAACCTACATTGCGAACCAACTCTTCTCCATCTTCATACTTTTGTAACTGTGCAGAGTAAAAAAAAAATGTCACCATGTTTTCTGCTATCCTGCCTGATGAACTAGAAAACTAGTCTGCCATTAACTTTTAATTGGCCTTAATATAGCATTCATTCTTTTGTAATTTCATGGTATTGTCTGCAGTAGGTATGAAATTGTTTTTTTTTTCATTAGCCTCAGGAAGGTTACCTGATGGTTCAGCAATTCCAGTATCTGAGCTGGGCACCTCATAGGGATGTGCCAGGTTCCAAGAGGTCATTCTTAAACTTAATTCTTCAAGTGGAAAAGTGGCAAGAAGAATGTGAAGAAGGGGAAGGGAGAACCATAATTCATTGTCTGTAAGTGTAATTTAATATTTTAATCCTATTTATTATCCTCATACTGTTAAATGGAATTTCATGTAGGTGAATGTACTAGGTATATCTCATTAACAGAACAATAGTGTGTACTCCTATTTCTCTAGTTAAAGAGGAATAATTCTACTTCCCAAGAACAGTATGTGCCTTTCTCGTTTTATGATAGCATATCTTATTTGATGATATTGGACACTTGAACAGGGTTATCTAGATTAATAAATGTAATGGGGAAATGAGGTATATTTCAGGCCTCATTGTATATCTGCCACCTCAAGCATTTAGAACTACTTTCCAAGCAAAAACTTTCCTACAACCATTGAACCATTGAACCTTGACCAAATTTAAGTTCCTCTCTCTAATAGTGCCCCATTCCAGACGATTTTGTTAGGGCTAAGAATATATAGATTTTAGAGACTGAAATCATCAATATGTAAGTAATTTTCTTCTCTCTCTCTTCCTCTCCCTCTCCCTCCTTCTTCCTCTCCCTCTCTCTTCCCCCCCCTACTCATTTTCAACATGTTGCTGTTCAGTTATGACCTAAATAGAGTCACACTCTATTAGGCTGAAGAAAAATAAACTGAGCCCAAATAAAACAAGGGTATTGTTAGGTAACAGGTTATCAAGGAAAAAAAGAAGGATGATATAAAACCATAATAGGAGATAACCAAAAGCTAATTACATGTCTTTCGAAAAGACATGAAGGAGTAGTGATGGGACATTTTAATTATTTCAACATCTGTTGGAAGATAAACTCTTGCAAACATGGTCCTTTCAAGAAAATAATTGATCTGTCTCTCTGACAATCCTTCAGTGGGTTTAACAAGGCATGAGGGATCAGCTCTGCTTGACTTAATCTTAATCAACAGGGAGAACAAAAGTGGTGGGACAATTGAGGAAAAACAACATGTACAGATGAAATTCTTTACATTCAGGAATACTGAAGCTTAATGCAATCAAACACATATGTTAGACCCCAATATGGTGAATCCGAATAACCTCAAAGCAATTGTTACTAGAAATTCATGATGAGAGAAACTGAAGCCAAAGATGAACCCCACAAAAGATATACTTAAAGCACCATTACAAACAATTGGGGTGGGGTGGATATGGAAAAGAAGATGTCAGAAGAAGCCAGAAAAGTTGAGTGAAAATCTAAAAATGGAAAGTGGAGATAACGGAAGTGGACAGAAGGTCAGGTCACTAAGGAAAACACATAATAATAACCTATATGTGTAGAACTTATGACAGGAAAGCTAAAATTCAGAATGAGCAGAGACGTGATGAAGGATAAGGCTAAGAACTACAAATAGGACGTGCTTAAGTATCTTGGGAACATGCTAACCAATAACAGGAACAGGCAGAGTTGCTCAATTCCAAACTGATTCAGCCTTCTTTATAAAGGAACTATTTTTTGTTAACCATTCTTTTCATATTCAGGAACGGCGGTGGACGAAGCGGGATGTTTTGTGCCATAGGCATTGTAGTGGAAATGGTTAAAAGGCAAAACGTCATTGATGTTTTCCACGCAGTAAAAACTTTACGGAACAGTAAGCCTAACATGGTAGAAACACCGGTAAGTTATGTTCTATGATAATCAAATAAACAAAAGCATGAAAATCATGTAAGTCATCTAAATAAAATCATTTTTCCAAGACTCCAGAAATACAGAATATGATCAATTAATTATCAACATATCAAAATAATTAGAATACAACTAGAATGTATTAATACTGAATTATAGCTCTATACATATTCCCATGCACCGAATGCATGCTGAAGTTCAAAGTCTTTAGTCACCACTGAAAGATCTAGGTCTTTGATAAATCTGAAAGATTGTGGTTTCACAGTAATCACTGGAAACATCTTTCTCTTTAACTTCCTGTCCCAATTTGACTCATGAGAAACAGTTTCAGGCAGTTTTGGGTTGCTGTCATCTCAATGCTAACTAAGAGGAGTCATTGGAGAATTGTAGCTTGTAAAATAGTGGATGATCTTCTGGGGAGAAGGCATCAAATTGTTTCTTTTTAACAACATACGTAGTTATAGATGGTTTAAACAAGAAATCAACCTGAAATGCTAATTTTTGTCAAGAAGATTTCAGACATTTCTGTGGAATTAAAATAGTTTGATATCCAGGCGACCCACCATTTACCTATCTCTGCCAAAAAAAAGTTACATAGAGAATTTCCAGTCTTATGGAAGGCATCATCCAAAATTCTTTTAAAACTTTAAATGATTCAATGTACTGTGTCATGGGCTCTTACCGTTTTTTAAAATTATATTTAATAGAGGAAATGAGAGTGAGTGAGAGAGATGGTGGTTATACAAAAAAGAAGAAAAACCTAGATATATTATGGTGATTTGGTCAAAGTAAATATTACAAAAGATAAGAAAATGGTTAATTACCAAAAAAAGAGAGAGAAAAATCCATGTAATATTCATAGGTTAAATATAGACTTGCACATTTTTAAACTGCAGACACTTAAAATGTAGAAATTAAGTTTTTCTGCAGTGCATCAGAATAAAGTAAGATGTGCTTATTGCCAGTACTAATTTGAAACCTATGATTCTGTAGCCTTTGACTATTAAAAGGCATTTTTTTAAAATTCGTTGAACTCAATTCCATAACCATAATCAGTCTACATCGCCCAGCCTCTCAAATTATGGAAACAATCCTAAGTAAAAGCAATAGAATCCCATATGAACTCTAGTACTTCTGATGTGGGAATTTTTAAAACAACTAACATACTTCCTGCAAACAGAAAAGGCATAATTAGTATATTTGCCTAGTATATATTTGTTTTCCTAAAATATTAGAGCATATAAATGGGAAAGAGTAAAGAATGGGAAGCAGGAAGGAAAATCAATGGGCATGAGGATGAAAAGGCAGAAAGAAAGGAGAACTAGGATCGGATTTGGGGCAAGAGAGGGGACATTATGGCCCTTGAACTCCTACCATTCTTGGCCAGTCTAGGATCATCTGTGGAATAATAGATGGAAAATAACTTTTTCCCCCTTTGGCTACCACCACTATAATTATTTGTAAATCCATTTTGTATCCTTTCATTTGCAGAATATTCACACTAGTAGATTTATGCACTGGTTTTGTTTTGTTCTCCTAGACTGGAGGAGGGCAGTTCCACGGATCTGTGTTTTATATCTTTCCCACTTATAATTTAAAAGCACTTCAGAACACATACTTTATAATCAGTGTTGTTTATTTTAGTATTTCTAGCTTGCTATGATTTCTAACAGCTTTGATTATACGTAAAAGCACAAAGCAATGGTGCTATTCTATTGCAGTCTGTGCAGCTGCCAAAGTGGGGTATTTTCAAGGTCATGCTTTATGTGGGCAAAATGCTTGATTGCATCCCCAAAAGCTGTTAAGCTGGGAGAAGGAACCAGCCAAGGAAACTAGCCAAACATACTCACCTGATCTCCACTCACCATGTTAATCAGAGAACTAGAACAAAAAATTATTTTAAAAATCTTTTCCCACATCCTGTTAAGTGCTGTATAATGGTATTTTCTACACCTGGGAGGAAGGGTGGGTAACTTTAAAAAAAAAATCAGATAAACAGTTGACATTTTTTTTCATCGCTCAGAATATTGTTCCTTCCAGATCGTGAGCCTTGGCATTATAAACTATGTATGTTCAAATTCCTATCTTTTTTTATTGGGGGGGGGGCTTATATTAGATTTGCTAGACTTACTTTTAAGTTTCATTCAATTTGGTGTAATACCAGCTATAGTATTAAAAAAAAAGAAGAGGTTTGTCAGCTGATAAATGAAAGTTAATATTTTTTTTATTATTCTTCTTTTGAAATAGCAGAATTATTCTTTGGTTGACAAATAACTAGCAATGGGCATCATAGTGAGATATGAAGCCATTGATAGCAAGGAATTCCAGTTTTTTTTTTTTAACAAAAATCATAGACAAAAATAAAAAACATGATGAGTTAAGAACAAAATATGCAATTAAGTCTATGGAACAATAGTGATTCTTTCATTTTTCTTCCTCCACAAATGCAATATAACGTGTTTTTTTGCTCTCTTAGGAACAATATCGTTTCTGCTATGATGTCGCACTGGAGTACCTTGAATCATCTTAATACGAAAGGATAAATACAATCAAGTGAACCAAATAATATGAAATTTAATAAACTGTGTTTTGGCATCCTCTATTGAACCTATGAAGAAATGTTTTAGTGAAGGGCAAACTTAATTTTTAAATGCAAAGGTATTTTTCTTAATAAATGGTGTAAAGTGTGTGTGTGTGTGTGTGTGTGTATCTATACACACACACACACACACACACACTGTTGTTCTGTCCCTGTACACAATCTGAATATAGTGCCACAAAAATGAATTAAGAGTCAAGGCAGAGTACATCTGCTATTCAAAGTAAAACTTTCCAGTGTTTGCATATTCCGCAGTCTCTTGGCTACATTAGTCCTGTCATCTGTTGCATGTATCTATTCTAGTGAATGTTTTATTTCAGACTTGTTCTTAATTTCATACTGTTAAAAGTTTTTAAAAATACTGTATACAGATGGATAATCTGTAGGTTTTATGTGCTGCAAGAATATATATATAGAGAGAGATACAGCCACACATACCGCAAACATTTAAAAAATGGCATATTTTGTTTTACTGTGCAATGACAGCCTGATAAAAGTTCTTTATAAAGAAATTCAAACATAAACCAAAGACTCAAGTGTAAATATGTTTATATAGGAAAGAAAGCACATTGTATTTATTGTTTACTGACATTCCTTTTATGATGGTTGGACAGAACCATTTTTTCTTAGAAACATTGTTGCTGAAATCAAGTGTAAATGATTTTTGTAGATTATTTTTTGTATGTATTGTGTAAGTAGAAGGAGAGAGAATGAAAAGATCTTTTATGGATAAACCAGAAAACATTGATATACTTTTTTGGTTGGTGTGTGTACACGCTTATGAATGAAATTCATGTAAACAAGAAAAAGAAACCAAACGTAAAACTTCTTTCCCAGACTATATAGGTTTTTTTTTTCAGTTTATAGTAATAAGAAATCAAATAGAAACTGCACATATATATATCTTTGGGAGTTTCGTTAATTTTTTTAAGGAGTAAGTGGGTTAATAATGAATGCTTGACACACAGAGCAAGTACAAAAATAAATAAAAATGCAAGTTAATAACATTTATTTTAATGTTTACAGTTGAGGCACAAGTTCTAGGCCACCACACCATGCATTGTTCCCTTCTGTAATACTGGAGGAATCTTCTGATCTTCAGTTGTGACTTCCCGGCTGAGTCAAGAAATCAGCTTTGGTCAAAGGCTTCAAAGAAGCTCCAGCTTTTCTCCCAGTGGTAGTCTAGATTTGTGGAAATGGTAGCTTTGTGTTCTGACAAAGCCAAAATGGATTGAATCAATTCAAGAGTTAGGTGATAGCTTTGGTATGTTTTTTACTTTGCTCTTCATATACACATTCATAAGCCTGGACATATTTTCATAATGAAAAAACATTTACTGTGTCCTGTTGATTTTTTTTATCAAGAGTAAATGATAAGGTGCTGATAAATATTCATGTAAAATAAGAGTGAATTAAAGAAGTTTTATAAAATATTGAGTTCATATGTCCTATTTTGATTACACTTATTCCTTTATTAAAAGAAACACACATATCACAGTTCATCTCACGCTAATCAAAAAAAAGAATTGGTGGAAACTAGTCCAAGGTCCACTTTTTATACACTGATACAAAAGTCTCCCAACAACCAAATATGAAAGAATATATAGTGTGTTATTAAATATAAAGGTCTTAAATGGAAGTTTTTCATGAAACAGAGTTACAATACTATTTTGCCATATCTGCCATAGCTTCTTTGAAGCTACTAGTGACTTTGGAGCTGGGCATCTGGAGGATGGCCCTACCACAGGGAGAAATTGGCTTGATATAAAAGACGCTGAAATCCCTGAGGTAATGAAAGGCCTCAATTGGGCCTGTCCTGCTCCTACCAGAGCCAGTTCAGAACATGTTACTTTGCACCAGGTTTGGGTCACTCCCAACTCTCTGGTATGGCAAGAGAGATGACCATCAGGATCAAGGCCTACTTCCTTGCGACCACTATCCATATGGCTCCATTCTTTAAGTGCTGTTTTGCACCCAGGTATGGCAGGCCGAGGGAAGGAAGCACTCCTAATCCCTCATTGTAAAAAAGAGACAAAAACAAAGAACACAATAATAACTTAAATCAGGGGTCTTCAAACTTGGCCCTTTTATGACTTGTGGACTTTAACTCCCAGAATTCCTCAGCCAGCGTGCCTGGCTGAGGAATTCTGGGAGTTGAAGTCCACAATTCATAAAAAGGCCAAGTTTGAAGACCCCTGACTTAAAAACAGTAGTGACTAAGATGGCTAGCTGACTGGCTTCAGAAACCTCCCAGAACTCCATTTTGTTCCTGCTTATCGGAAACTGAAGTCCTTTTTCAGTGGAAGATCGGGAAAGTCCAGCAGCAGGAAGTGCATCTTAAGGAAGAAGCTATTCCTCCAAATCAATATCCAGGTATGAAAAATGGGGTGCCATCAGCTTCCTTAAACCCAGTCTGTGGCTCTATATACTGTACACGCCTCGGATAATCAGCACTGACACCAATGGGCAGAGACAACTAAGTCTCTTGTCTTTGCTTTCCATATCAAAATATAATGTTGCTAATGAAACGATCCAGGATCAAGATGCACAGTTTTTCCAGCTTGCTGAGATATATGCATTCTTTCTGAATGCATATGACTCACAGTTGGAATGGAAAACTAAGTTGCAAAAAATCTCTCTTTAAAAATATAAAATCGTAGTTACTATATATACAATATTTTTTTAAAAAAGAAGGTAAAAATACTATTAATAAAGTAATAAAAGCTGTTTCAATAGAACATAATATCATCACATCTAGTAATACAAACTTACATGATGTGGAATTCACTAATTTAAACTACCAGCCTTGTTTGGCATCTTACCCGAGATGTTTCTTTTGTTGCCCGTGTGGAATTTCAAATAAATTACCATTGTTAATGATCTCATGTGCCATAATATTAGGCTAATGGATTGTGTGCAGCTTAGTAGATGTGTTAAAATCTCTAAAAATAGCACTAAGTAACTATGGTAATGAATAGCTCTTGTGGAATCTGCAGCTCAAAAAAACAACAACAACCGATTCCTGGTTAAGATTGTGTAAGCATCAATTGATCCATACTTTGAATTCTTACAGAAGTCAACTAAAACATCATGGGCTGGCAACATAAATGGCACACCAATGCATTTTCATTACTTGCAGTATGACTAAATAGCACACCCATGCTTACCATTTACGTTGCTCCTTTTGTGTGCTCATGTACTAAAGCAGTTTAAGGCAATCCTGTCAGAACTGAAATACTTGGGCAACAACATCAAAAGAATTCAGTCAGCTTCAGGCTACTACTTCCCTTTGTTGTGGCCCTCCAGCCTTTGCCTCCCAGGAAAATAGTCCATTGCTTTTTTTCCAGTGTGCAGGTCTTCTGGGACATATATCTTTTTGTAGGTGAAACACATATATACACTTAAATGGAATGTATGTATACAAGTTAAAGCATGAAAATGCACTACATACAGATACAGCTAGGATAAAAATTCCTTCCTTACTATTGTGCTTTCTATTTGCTTTTTAGAACTTTCCTAACCATAAGTACTAAAGGAGTGTAAGAGCTTTGCTTTGGTTCCTGTTTTGAAATGCAGCAGAACGCTTTTCCAAAATTACTTTTCCTTCTTCTGAGCTTCCTTTTTTAAAAAAAATACTTTTCTGAAAAAAATTAAAAACAGTAACAACAAACAATGCAAACTTAACTGAAAAGGGGAAGAAAAGTAAGGGGAGAACAGAAAGTGCAGGAAAAGAAAAAAGAAGGAAAATATTTAAAGAACTTACTCCTTCTTTCCATCACAATACAAACAAACTTAGAATTCTTCACCTCCTATAAGGTTACATGCAAGTATCTCTTTGTCCCATAATCCATATCTTATCCACACACATTCCGTAAATCATTAATATTTCAACAATGATGTCAGCAAAATCCATAAAGAATTTCCAGAATTTTATAAAAATGTGGTTTATTTTAACCTTGGTCAAACAAGCCAACTTTACATTCCTTGCTTTTGCTTCTAGGAATCTTAATATTTAATATAATTCATTCAGATGTTGTTGTAGGCTTTGATTTCTCTTCAGATTTTCTTTTTCCCATCTCAAAGACTTCTTCAGGGTTTTAACAAATCTCTTTTGTAGATCCAGTAAGGAATCATTGTCCAGGTCATTCTCTTGGTTTCTCATTTGTATTTCTACTTTGACTCTCATCTTTCTCTTGTAATCCACATTGTTTTTCATTTTCCAGTATCTCAACATTTTTTATATTCTAATTTTCTGCATAAGGCTTGTTTTTTCAGCATAAGGTACTCTCTTTCACCTATGTCATTTCTTTTAAAATATCATTTGGACATAGTTTATCCATAGACACAGAATATTGCTGTCATTGTACATGCTAGTTTCTGTCCCCTTTGTTCAACTATCTCCTGAAGTATTTCAACTATCATACCACTTTGTGTCATTTTCTCCCAGTGCTGACCAAATCAAAAAACAAGCCTATCTTTTTTTTTTTTTCTTCTCCTTTTATGCCTGGGATCTTTAGTCCCCTCTAGTGACTAATTTTTAGAATCATAAAGCCTTTTATGATTTTTTGTTATGATTTAAGGTAAACTAAACAATACAATTCATGTGAATGAGCTGTTTATTTATATAAATATTTCCAAAATCTTAAAGCAGAAATCCTACTATTCCAAATTCAGCTCATCCCTCAATTTGTTTGTAACTTTCTTGAATCAAAAACCTTGCTTAACTTTTGCCATTTGTTTCAAATTCTTTAAATTCTGAAGCTTATACTTAATTTTCTTTTTGTTTTGGAATGGCAGTAAACTCACCAGGTGGCTTTCCAAACTTGCCACTTTCAAGATCATTATTAGCCTTAAGTAATTTCTGAAAGTGATTAGAACAAAGATTCATGGGAAGCTGCTATCCTACAGTCTTCTCATGAGAAACAGCCATCAAGAGCATAAGTAAGTGATCTGTCCTCTTCTTATCTGAAGAGGTTCCATTGGACCGGTCTACTCACCAGTCCTTTGGTTGCATCTGCATTGTCTCCACTCATTTGGAGATGTGCTGACTCCATTCCTCTACTGAAAGTCCTCTTCTCCTGAATGTATAGTTATTCCTTGTGCTTTTAAAAAAAGAAAAGAAAGAAGGACTGTTTCCTTGTTTTTCCACTTACCTGATCTAGAAAGGTTTCAACTGCATCTCCTCAAAAGCCCACAAGTTCTCTAAATTGGCATTCTTGTAATCTAGCATAGAATCTAATATTAATTATTCCTAGATGTGTTTTCTTCCAATTATACTGATTATTTTCTAGGAACAAAAAGCTTATTAAAGATTTTTCCTCTAAGCAACCTAATTGACTGAAACTGTCTGTGACAAACACACTGAAAGTGTTTGCGGCAAAATATTATCTGATATCAAACGGCGTCAAATATTAGACAAAGAACCAAGTTACCACTTTGTGAAAATACTGCAGGTCCATTAAAGGTTTACTTTGAGAGGAAAATTACTTCGTGCTTCAGATTACAGCAAAAAGTGTTCTGAAATGTGTTTGGCTTATCTTCAGTGCATTTAAGAGATCTGGAGATGCACACAAGAGACTTTTGAAATAATGTTACAGATCAGCCCTCCTTGGTAATATATTTTTAAAGAGGCCACAACAATTCTTGGGTGTCATGAAAGAAATGCCCCTGAAGTCCTTTATATGGAAACTTTGCTAAAAGGAAAGGACAGTGAATTCATTTACATTCATTTGTTCAAGACTGATCTTCCCAGTGGTATTTATCCAATCACTTTACTTAATTGTTTCTGAAGGTTTGCCTATCAACTCAACAACCCTTTCCACATGGGAAAGCAAATAGCTTGATATATCTTGACAGCAAAGTATTTTTACGGTATTTAAAAAAGAAATCTAGTTATTTCTTTTAGTTTCCCAAGATGAAAGAAGAAATAATTCTGCAAGTTGCAATCTGGATCAGTCTCTGGGACCAGAGGCTTAGTCTTCTGAGCTTTTGGATGTGTGTGCTGGAGCCCATCCTCAGGCAACCTCTCTCTACCAGAATGTGTGCTTTGGGTCATATTTATGTGGTACTTTCTATTGGTTGAATAGGAGTGAGGACTTGGCAGCACAAGGAAACAGCCAATCACCAGCTGTCAACACACCAATCAACCAATAGGAAGGCACCACATAAATATGACCCAAAGCACGCATTCGATAGAGAGAAGATCACTGAGGATGGGATTTAACCCAAGTCCGAAAGCTTGGAAGACTAAACCTCTGGCCCGGTGACTGCCCAGATTGGATCTTGCAACATTATCCTGGGACACGTATATTTGCTTTCATTTGTGAGAAATAATTCTGATTTTCTGGCTGTTGCTTAGGATTCATTCTTACCACACAGATAAGGATCAACTTTAAATAGTGAGGATTTCCTCCAGTGCAGGATTAGCTATTTGCCAGTGATACACAGGACTACATTCTATAAGATAGGATCATTTGTGTTAAGTGTGGGCTTTTAATTCCACACAGAGCCATTACTCTAGATCACTTTCTTAGAGTAGATTTAAATATACATCTAGATGAAGAGGTGAGCAAAATAAACCAGAGTGAGCAAAATTATTATCATGCTCAAAATAGAAAAGGGAGTATTATGGGTTGAACTTTGTCCCTTTTTTGTATTATGTTCTCTGCAACTTAGCAGCATTATGGAGAAAGAATTGGTAACCCGAGTTTCATTTTTAAAAAAGTTGATGTTGATAATAGTCAAACAGAAGATATCAAGTTTATATGAAGTCAACAAGAAACCAGAAAAAGCTATCTAGAATCAAAATATAAAGCCAAAAAGATGTACTGAATGATCAAAGAAAAAAAAATGGTTAAACAAAGGGAAGAGGATACATAAACCGAAAGAATGGCTAGATCACATGTTTTGAGACTGCCTACTGTTTTATTTAAGTAATCAAAAGCTCAGTGATTTTTTTTTTCTTTTTTCATGAAAGGAAGTGATATTAAGAAGACAAAGGACAAGAGAAGAATGTAAGACAGCTGGTGGAGAAGTTCAAGTGATTATTTTTCTTGAGTATGTTAGATTATACCTTTTTATGTGTTTTGTTCCTGAGAATAGTTTTATAGGAATCTGCACAAAGTTCACTTAGTAAACAAGTTTCCTACAGTTTTTATAAATCCACAACTCAAATGAGTTTTCATCTCACAAATAATGTTCTATTCAAAATGACATTTTGTCATTTTGACATTTAAATGTGGCTAGTAGTTCTTGCTTTTCATAAAGCATTGAGAATAAATTGCTGCAGTTCTTGCATCTACATTCCCATTAAAAAATTGTTGCCATAGAAGTTCTTACATAAGGGAAGGGGGTGTTGTCTTCTGCCTTTGCATAATATAATGTTTAGGGTGGAAGTGATAAGTGAATAGAACGAAACATAATTAGAAATAAGGACTTTCCAAAGTATTTGAAAGAAGAACGTACAATATAAGAGTATGGACCAAACTGCATAGATTTTTAAAGTGCAGATTTTGTACGGCTGTTTTGAAAGCTTCTCTGGCTGTCTTCAACCAAACGAAGGAGCTGAACGTGGTAGCTCCATCCCCCTTATCACTATTTTCATTAACTTCCTAGCTTTTAGACCAAGTGATCAAAGATCCCGTTTTATGCTTCAATTCACCAAGAATGCAAGAACCAAAACAAACAAGCAGGACAACTAGAACTCATCTGCTCCTTCCATGCCTTCTGGAACATCTGTTCTGAGACATGTTTAGAACATCTGAAAAGAGATGCAGTCAGTACCCCAGAACATTGTTTGTTTATCAAGTTATTTACTTAGCTCTTTCTCCTACATTGCTGCTGCCTTCTTAGCATACGTTCCCAAGAGGAATATATCCCAAGAGGATTTTGTGGGTACAGAGGAAGTCATGCCCCTTTCAGTAACTTTCTAGGCATTCAAAAGGAATCTCTTGGGGGGGGGGGAGAAGATCTTCAAAATATTTTGGTCTGTTAAGACACCTTTATAAAGTCATAGAAATCTCATTGCAAAACATATCTCAGTATCTCCTGAACCTTAGTCATCTTGAACTATTTAGGATCTATTATTGGCTATTTAGATTTCTTTTAGCCTGTGAATCTGCTGTGAACTGAGATTATGTTTTGCTCCTGTTTAGCTTTCAAGGTTTGTTTTGCTAGATTAAAATTATACATGTGATTCAAAAAGATTAATTGTTTGGTATGGTAGTCTTAAATAAAAATGCCCATTTTGGTCATTTTCATACTGATGAGTTATAGCAGCTTCACTGCATTACCTAGCCATTGTTGGAAGTGAGACACAACTGGTCTGCATTACTATAACTCTGGCAGGGGTTTAAGAAATATAGAGGATGCTATAAGTCACTTGTTCAAAAAAAATTATCTAACCAGAAACAAAACAAAATCAATTTGGAATAGAATAGAATAACAGAGTTGGAAGGGACCATGTAGGTCATCTAGTCCAACCCCCCACCCAAGCAGGAGACCCTCCACCATTTCTGACAGTTGGCAATCCAGTCTTTTCTTTTTTATAATATATTTTATTTAATTATTTTTATAAATGTACATTTCATAAGTGCTTAATAAACAACATGTTGTCTGGGTCTTATCTTAATAACATGTAATGAAATCCTAATCTCTACCCAGTTTTTCCAGCCATTGGTAAAATACATCGCATATTTCAAAATACTCTGTATCTTCCTTTTCTTTAATCTTCAATGTGAGTCTGTCCATTTCTGCACATTCCAGGATTTTCTTGATTATGTCATCTTCAGAAGGCGTTACTTAATTTTTCCAATTCTGCACAAAAACAATTCTTGCTGCTGTTAATACATGTACTATTCCAAAAAAAAATTGCTTTAGGAAACGTCCACCAAAGATATGTGTCTGGTTTTTGCCTACATTTCCAACAATTGCTAGATATATTTTTAAACATTTTTGCTAGTGTGGCTGGTGGTAAGTGCCTATTTAGGTTGAATCTCTCCTTGACCAGTTTCCATCCATTATTCCTTGTCTGGCCTTCAGTCCTTTGGAAAATAGGTTGACCCACTCAAATATTGGAACACAGCTATCATGTCTCCCCTGGTCCTTCTTTTCACTAGACTACCCATGGCCAGTTCCTGTAACAGTTCTTCATATGTTTTAGCCTCCAGTCCCCTAATCAACTTTGTTGCTCTTCTCTGCACTTTTTCTAGAGTCTCAACATCTTTTTTATAGTGTGGTGACCAAAACTGGTTGCAGTATTCTAGGTGTGGTCTTACTAAGGCTTTATAGAGGGGTATTAGTACCTCATATGATCTTCATTGAATCCCTCTATTAATGCAATTTAGGATTGCATTGGCTTTTTTTGCTGCCACCGCACACTGTTGGCTCATATTTAATTGATTGTCCACCAAGACTCCAAGATCCCTCTTACAGTTACTGTTATTAAGCCTGGTTTCACCCAATCTATATGTGTACTTTGGGTTTTTCTTGACTAAGTGTAAGACTTTACTTTTCTCTACATTGAATTTCATTTTGTTAGATAGGTCCCAGTGTTCAAGTCTGTCAAGATCCATCTGGATCTTGAGTCTATCATCTAGGGTGTTGGCTATTCCTGCCAGCTTAGTATCATCTGCAAATTTGATACGTTCCCCTTCTATTCCCTTATCTAAGTCATTTATGAAGATATTGAAGAGTACTGGGTCTATGACGGAACCTAGTGGTACCCCACTGCTTACTTGCCTCCATGTAGATGTAGTACCTTTAAGGATTACGTGTTGAGTACAGTTTGTCAGCCAGTTACAAATCCCTCTGATGGTGATGCTGTCTATCCTACTTTTTTTTTTGTAGCTTACCAAGAAGTAGGTTATGATTTAGTTTGTCAAATACCTTGCTGAAGTCCACAACATTTCACTGGTCTATTAATTTAGTCACTTTGTCAAAGAATGAAATAAGGTTGGTTTGGCATGATCTGTTTTTAACAAACCCGTGCTGACTTTTAGTTATTACTTTATTTGTTTCTAGATGTTCACAGGTCTGTTTTTGATTATCTTTTCCAGTATCTTCCCGGTTGTTGATGTTAGGCTGATTGGTCTGTCGTTTCTGGGTTTTTTTCCTTTTTTGAAGATGGGAACCACATCAGTTCTTTTCCAGTCCTCTGGTAGTTCCCCGGTACTCCAGGAGTTTTTAAATATATGGTACAGTGGTCCTGAGATGACATTTGCCAGCTCCTTCAGAACTCTGGGATGTAATCCATCAGGTCCCGGTGATTGATATTTATCAAGAACAGATAGGTGTTCTCTTACCATTTTTTTTGCTTATTTTAACTTTTATTTCTAGACTGTCTTTTAAAGTTATATTTTTGGTAGGTTGAGCTATAATTTCTTTTTGCGTGAAGACCGATGCAAAGAATGAGTTAAGCAGCTCTGCTTTCTCTCTGCTGCCTGTTATTTCCTTGCCGTCTTCTCTCTTTAGTAGACCAACTGTTTCCTTGATTTTTTTTCTTGTTATTTATATGTTGAAACTTTCTTTTATTATCTTTGACTTTTATTTTCATTTTTTGTTCAAAATGATACAAGTTGTTGTATCTTATCTTTGAAAACTGCATGTGAGGTATTTCCAGCTCACATCAACTAAATGAATTAAACAAATAAATACATTGGGAACAGACAGATAATTTTCATACTGTAACAATATATACAGAAGGAACATACCAAAAGATTTCATAAACAGTGTATATTGCCCATTGCCCAGTTGAGTTTATTCTGTAATAAACAGTTGACTTCCCCTGTGATGTGATGATATGGTGCAATGTGAGAAATCACCTTCTGTGGATAAATAGTATATGCAGTTGAGAATAAAATTACATTAAATGCATAACCCATAATACCATTTCCTTTTGGGATAAGCAATGTTTACCCATTCATTGTTGGACTTCCTTAAACATGAAACATTTGTTAACAAGTGATTATAGAGATGATTATATTTAAGTTGCATTTTATTGTTCAGTACAAAACAAAGAGCTACTCTTAAAACATTTGATCTTGATCTTTGTGGAGCAGGAGAAATCAATAAATATTACCATATTATAAAATATCTAATATAATTAGCAATACATCAATGTCTATAGGTAAAATAATATTTTTTAAAAAAAATAATTCTTTAATATGTCAAGAAGTTTTCTTTTGGTAAATTGTATAATTATGTACAATTATATAATTCTGTATAATTTGTTTCATAATTGTCTATTAATTCAAATAATATTAAAGTTGTTTCAAATGCAGTTAGTGCTAAAGTGTGCCAAAAATAAATCTGACAACTTGCTGGGAGACAAAAGGTAAAGAAATTTCATAAAGTTGACAATATTTTAGAGTCATTCCATATAATCTAGAATCTGAGATTCATAGAATATGTCTAAGCAATTTTGGAGGGATAACAGATTTTTGTAAGATCTGCAAAATTTCTTAGGAAAAAGTCTTATATTGTAATTGAATCAATGATGATCTAGGAAAACTAACTTACTGGCTTCTTCAATTACTTTTAGAAAGAAATACAGACTGTGATATATGAGAAGGTCTTAAAAAGATGTGGTCCACTGAAATAATTGGATATATTATATAATTTGTCCACTGGGCCTATGTTTCCTTTAATATTCCCACAATCGTTGATTTGTAGAGGTTATTAAGAGTTGTGTGTGTGTGTGTGTGTGTGTGTATTATTCAACAAAAGTGTGTGCCATGAGATATACAAATCTCAATATTTGTATATAAACACAGTATCAAGCAAAAGTTTTAATAACTTCAACTGATCCTAGGTTACATCCAACAAGGTCAGCTATGGATTCACATTAATGGCAAGATAAGATTCTTATCTTTCTGTAGCACCTCAAATCTTCCCCAAAACATTTGGATGGAGTGCAGTGGGAGGGGTGAAGTTCTATTCGTTCAATATCACCTTAAAGCCTGATAAGAATCATTCCATCAGCAAGAAACATTGTAAAATACAAAGCATGCAGGCCATGTTTGAGTCTATCCCCTTTTATTTGGAAATGAGCTCTCTACGATATAGCAGGACTTACTAAATAAATGTACCAGCAACTACCTTCAGAATTAGTGCAATTAGAGAGTAATGCTAATTCTATTTTACACGTTGAGGAATAGGTTGTCAAACAAAGTGGGCTTTTTGCTCGTTTTTTTACCTTAATGATATTCCATTATATAGGAATTAAAACCAAATCATTTGAATTAAGCATTATAATTGGAGTATAATTACTAGTTTGGATGTGCACATCATTAATGCAACATAAATGTTTCTGTTCATGAAATTCACTCTTAGTGATTTTTAATTGCAAGAGAAAACAGATTGAGTTACTTCCTTCTTTAATTACATTGGTGCCAATAATCAAATAACCTTCATACTTGGATTACATGGTCGTTCCTGGAAAGAGCAACAAAAGGTTGTAAAAGCGCCTTTGTGTTAGTTGTCAGTCAAAGGAGTATCTGGCCATCTGAGCTGTGAATGATATCCCTCTCAGATTGCCTCCTTTATGCTAGTTAGCAATTTAATTGAGTTCAGAGAGCTGAAAGGTTTAGTGAAAATAGTTACCTGTTCTTGAATCACTCTTTTTGTAACACTTTCCTTTTCACAAACACAACTTGTAATTCAAACTGAAGGGATTCTCTGGCGTCTCTTCTGTTCCCATGCTTTAGCTGAGAATCTTTTTTGTTTGCCAGTGTAACAGGGCAAATGAGGACACACGATTAGCCAACACTATTATCCATATGTTCTCTCTAATATTACTAAGAACATGCTAATGGGATCTTTTCTATCAGACTTTAACAGATAGAATGAAGTATTTGGCACTGCACTATACAACAACTACAACAATTCCTCCTTCAACATTTTTAGTTCTTTCTCTTTCCTTTAGAAAGTGATTTATTTTTGGCTTCATGTTCCCTTACATAATGGTGTTTGATATTTTCCTCACTATCCTATATGCTCTTTTTTTTTCTCTAACAAGTCTCACAGAGCTTTGCACTGAAGTTAAATCATGAAAGAGCACACTAAATGTTTGCTTCTTCTAAAGGCAACATATTTAAAATTAATGGCATGTGTATGACTGAGACATTTCAATTTTCTTCCTGTTTTAAGAATGAATATTTAGATTGTATATGTTGTTCTTTTGTTCCTGTCTGTTGTTGTTCTATTCTTTTTTGTCTTGTTATTTCCCCTCCCCCTTAGTAACAATTTTGCTTGTGAACTGGCCAGTCACTGGAACACAGGCAGCATGCAAATATGTTTTCCCTGTGCTTAATCAATGCAGAGTTCCTAATAGTAAGAAGTGGGTGGAATATATGTTTAAATTAATCTTAATAATCATAATTTTAATATATTTTAAATCTTTGCAGAAGTACCTAAAACCAGCAGTAAGGACAGAATGCTATATTCTACTGAACTATACTTCTCTTGAAGCATAATATTTTTGTCATAAAGTGAGAGATTATAATTCTCCTTATTCTTAGGAGTATAAGAGACTGTGGCATACATTTCACATACTCAGTTACAGAGCAGTGAACGCATCACATGAAGAAGCAAGGAATCAAAAATTAAGCCTAAAGCCAACCAGGTTTTGTCCAGTTAGCTGCCATATTTCAGTATCAGCTATTTGATTTCTAAGCAAGACTTCTTTAAGTCAAGGTAGGCAATGAATCAAGTATTATAAATCCAATGCAAAGCCTGTATACACAGAGTTTGCTCATGGATTTCCTTTAAAAAAAAACCAAAAACCAAAAACCAATCATCTAATTCTGTTCAAAATTATCTTTATAGAATTTAATTTGAGACTGGGAAAACACCAATCATTTTAGCGTTTTTTCTATAGGAAATGGCCCAACCTCTTCATCATCTTGATCATTCTTTGGATAAAATATATGAGCCACATCTCTTCAAGTCATAATCTGGTTAGTAATATGAGACTCTCATTTTACCTCTCACTTTAACAATTATATTTTGGATTGTTTGTGAGTTCAAAGCCATGTGAATAATTCACTAGAACCACTGACTGGAAGCTTAAAATTGTCTTTCCTACTGCTCAAAGGAAGATGAAATTCCAGCCCATTTTTTTAAGGTGGACATAGTTTAGTCTTAATAGTCCATGTTCTTCCCTTGCCCCACTTTAAGACACAGTGTTATTACAAGGAACATTTTCACAGAAGAATTCTTCAGCAGTGTATATGCAGAATGGGAGGGAGAGAAGTTAGGAGTAATATACGTATGAAGTCTTGGTTGAACCCAAAGCTGGTGAGATGGTGAGTCTTGAGCATGGCAGTAGGATATAGCTATTGAGCACAAAGTAGGAAATCAAGATAGCCCGGTGACTATTTTCAAAACAAGGGGGATGATTTCTGAAAGCTGAAATGGTGAAAAGGAGTGCCTCGCATCATTCTGCAAGCAGAAGGTAATTTTTAATTGTAAGGGAGCCTTCAGAACTGTTAAACTTTAATGGAAGAGGAACCATCAAATAGATATCCCTGGCATGCTATCTGTAGTGCAATAGTTTTATTCTGGCTTGCTCTTAGACCATTTTCAGCTATTTGATTTCTAAGCAAGATTTCCTGCCATGTTTAAGAGTGAAAGGAAGTAAAATTCCATTTTGAAAGAGAGAAAGAGAGAAAGAGAGAAAGAGAGAGAAAGAAGAAAGAAAGAAAGAAAGAAAGAAAGAAAGAAAGAAAGAAAGAAAGAAAGAAAGAAAGAAAGAAAGAAAGAAAGAAAGAAAGAAAGAAAGAAAGAAAGAAAGAAAGAAAGAAAGAAAGAAATATCTTTAAAAGAAGAAAACTCTCTGTTTTGAAGTTTAATGTTCCAGAGGTTCGTTGTCAAACTATCAAAGATTAAGTCAATAGTTCTGTGTTAGTACAGCTGCGTATAAACTGTATTTCCTGTGGCCCAGATTGATACAAAAAGTAGGTACTGCATTAGAGCATTCTTAGCATCTTATTCCTTTTTGTAGCAACCCAGAATGAAGTCAGAGGAAGTGGTCTCCCAGTTGAAGATGTATGAGACTTTGTCTCTACTAGAGAAAGCGTGTTTCAGAAGTTCCCAGGCTTCATTTCAAAGGCAAGAAGAGATAACAGAAGGCCCCCTAAAAGGTATTTGCCTTTAAGCACGGCATCTCTTTGTTACTCTGCAGACCATGGCCTTTAGCCTGAAGAATTTCATCCATTCTTTGGATCCAAAATCCCTACCTCGGATTCTGCAAATCCAGTCTGGCTTTTATGATGAAGGTGAGGTTTAGTCCAAATTATCTATCTGTGCATGCACTTTCGGCATTTATCTCAAGTTGAATATTGTAAGCAGACTTTTATGTCATTACTAGCGGGAACCCTTATATCAATAGATGATAGTATATTAAAATAATCCATGCCATATTTAGACTGCAGCTGAGTAGACTGTGATTGTTCAACAATCACACTTGACTAATGACAACAGTCACAGTTGCCACCCTCGGGTACAGAAATGTAAGTGTAAGTTGTCATTGAACCATGAAGGATAATCCGAAGACATGCTAACTCAAGTGTCATCAGAATGGATGGCATATATGAGGCTAGGAAAAAAAATGGAAGTGTTTGAAATAGACCAGCAGATATGTGCTGGGTCCAGATAGTGTTTGATTCACACCGAAGCAGCAATACCAATGGTGTGAACTTTAGCCGTAACTCAGAATATTATATATTTTGTATTTATTTTTTTTACCATGATTTATATTTTGTCTCGTGTTCCATTTCAGATTGTATTATTTTTCAGTGTCGCTGGAATGTATATTAGGAGGGAAAAGTTAAATGATGGCATGAGAGACAGAGAAATGAGGACTGCTTGCTCATGATTATATTCAAAATGTTCAATAAAACAAAATAAAAAAGGAAGAAAGTTTGAGGAGGAGGCTTTCATGATACTTCCAGATGACACTGTTACTCAATCCCACCAACTTTAGATCATGAGACAGGTGGCATCTAAATTTAATAATAAATCAAGTTTTTTACAGTGTTTGATTTAATATCTAGAGGATGTCAACTATCATTTATAACCTTCCAGTGTTTGCCTCTGATTTTTCCTTTCTTTTTTTTTCTTCATGGGAAAAAGTATGTTCAGGAAAGCCCAATGAAATAGTTATAAAACAACTGTGCATTTGTAGTCTTGGGGGAGCTTCCTTCTACAAGGATTGCCTAATGAGTCTATATATGGATGCATAGCACATAAGAATCAGAGGTAGTATAATTCAGGAACTGACATGTGGAAGAATCATAAATAAATGATCAAAGTGTTGCATGAAATTTAGCAATAAATCTAGCTTTATATGTAGAGAGAGAAAAATCCCTGGGTCTCCATTCAATTTTTGGAGATGCATTCATGGGGAAAAAAATCACTGTCATTTACTTTTTAGCACCTGTTATTAATAGATATAGTTCTGTGCTAAATGTGACTAGCTGATTCCAAAGAAACAGCAGTTCTGCTCACAATTAATTCAGTTTGTCTATCCTAGGCTTATTTTCACTTGGCTCTCTTTAGCTAAACTGGGTCTACGACTCCCCTGATTCCAGCTGAATTGGAATAGTAAAGGCTTCAGGCCAACTTCTGTAGGGGATACCTAGTTAGGAGACTCTGATCTTTTTCTGAGTCCTTTAAAGAAAGAATCGGGCAAGGGCTGGAACCTTAACAGTAGCATCACAGTAATATTATTGGATGGATATTATTGGGGGGCAAGAAAGGTTGTAAAATGCAGCAAAAAATCACTTAACTACTGTCCCATTTAGCAACAGAAATTTTGGCCTCAGTCGTGGTCTTAAGTCAAGGATTAACTATATTGCTGGAAAGCAGAAGAGTTTTCCTCTGCCTCCTGGGGTTATTTTGATACTCTCTTTCTCTCCCCCCTCCCTTTTCTCAGAAGTGGATTATCATGTATTTTCCCTCAGAATTGTCTGCTTATATATCATGTATGTCTACATTCCACTATGCAGTGGGCTAAAACCTCATCTGATCAGCCACACAAGAAAGCTGAAAAATAGCAGTTGTGAAGTAAAGCAGCTGTAGTCTTGGGAATGCTTTTTGATGGAATTAAACAAGCATATCTATGGTGCTACCAGTATTTGATTGATTGGTTGATTATGTGCCATCAAATCAGTGTTGACTTTTAGCAACCTCGTAGGTACATTTTTCTCTCTGGCGATCTGTCTGTAACTTGGTCTTTCATGTCTCCTAACTGTATACACATCACCACTCTAGCTGAGTCCACCCTCCTTGCTGCTGGTTGTCCTCTTCTTCTCTTTCCTTCCAGCTTCAAAGCATTACAGTCTTTTCCAGAGAGTTAGATCTTTGCATTATCTGTCCGAAATAGAATAATTTGAGTCTGGTCATTTATGCCTCAAGTGAGAACTCTAAGTTGATTTGTTTAAAGATCTGTTTGTTTGTTTTCTTAGCTATCTATGTTATCCTCAGGAGTCTCCTCCAACACAACTTCAAAAACATCACTATTCTTCCTATCCTGCTTCTTCAAAGTCCAACATTCCTTTCCACAGAGTGTCACAGGACAGAGTATCACAAAGTGTACCATGACCTGCACTCTTCTGATCTTTGTAGGTATAGATACATCAAAGCATCTGAATATCTTTTCCAAGGTCTTCATGTCTGCTCTACCATGTGTTACTCTGTGGCATACTTCTTAACTGTTTGCCTGTTTACTACAGATGGTTGATTCTAAAAGGTAGATGCTATCCATCATTTTAATAACTTCATTGCCACTTCTAAGGCTGGTTGTTCTACTTGATGTCATTGGTTTGATACTATGAGCACAACTCAGAGCCGTGCTGTTTTCATTTGGTTCTCTTTTAATACATAACCATTGCTAGCCATGAGATTGCACAAACTATTCTATTTGAAATTCGACAAAGCCACATTAAAATAAAGAGAAGCCTCAAAAAAAATCATAATCCAGAATTATTTTCTCACCCTCAATACTTTTAGGAAACTCATGCTTACCCGGGTCAGCAGAAATATTTACAATGAGTATATGATAATATAATATTGAGTTCAATAGCAGATGAAGACCAGAAAGAGACCTATGAAAAGACTGGTTTGTAAAGAGTTGCACTTGCACCAGGGACCGGTTCTATGAAGAGAACAGGAGGGGGTGTGGTTTCATGTGCTGCCTGCAACCTCCAGATGGGGTTTCTCTTGTTTGTGCAGCCCAGTTTCTGGCATGCCATGGACCAGTGCTGGTACACAGACTGGGTTGGGGACCCCTGTGTTAGAGCTTTATTTTATTTATTAATTAATTAAATTTATATGCTACTCATCTCGTTGTCCAGTGTACAACATGATGAAACAATATTATAAAAGAGTAGAACAATAAATATAACATTAAAATCAGCAGAGAACTAGCTAATATGGGAGGGTATACAATGGAATGGGGGGTGGGATCTTCTCTTTAATCCAATAACCACCTACAGAATGGCAGGCCAAACAGCTTTCTCTGTTGTTCATTCTTTTGCTTTCTCTCCCTCTCCCTCTCTTGCTGTTCTCAGACGTATAGAAGAACAAACAAACAAAAAGTGCAAAGGAGCATGTTTCTTTTTTTCTCCACAAATGAATGGAACAATTTTCTCCTTTCACGTTTCTGGGAAGAAGAGAAGCTGTGCTGCATTTCCAGTAAAGCAGCCAGACGGTAGACAAGGACCTGGTCAGCTAATAAATTTGAATGGGTGGATGGATGGATGGATGGATGGATGGATGGATGGATGGATGGATGGATGGATGGATGGATGATAGATAGATAGATAGATAGATAGATAGATAGATAGATAGATAGATAGATAGATAGATAGATAGATAGATAGATAGATAGATAGATAGATAGATAGATAGATATGATAGCAGATTTGTATTCTTGACCCTTTGCCCCACAGTTTTGAGGGAAGATTAGTTCCATCTCCTATAGGCCTTATCTGTATTGTAAATTTGGTTGACTGCTAGGATGAAATAAAGAGATAGAAAGTTTCTAGCATTTTGTTCTACTCTAGTAGCTGCCCCAACTCTGATTTGGCTGTATCTACTGGACTGAAGAGAGATGCTCCATAATTGTCTGCAGTGGTGGGATTCAGCCAGTTCGCACCATTTTGGCAGAACCGGTAGCTAATTTTTTGTTGCCCAGGCCCAGAATGAACTTCCGGAAGTGGCATCCACACAGAGAACCAGTTGTTCACATATTTGAATCCCACCACTGATTGTCTGCAAAATGAGGTTTATGCGTAGATGACATAGATTTTAATAGGCTGTAAGAATAACCTTGGGAGACAAGAGGGAGAGCCGCAGCCTAGGTGTAATGGTCAGACAAAAGACATCTCAGTCCCTGAAGGAATAGCAGCATGGGAAACATCTCAGAAGGGACTCTCCATAACTCTCTGGAAAGAAAAAGCAGAGGAGTCTTTAAAGTCTTTCACACTTTAAAGATTCTGTTACTGTAATCTTATAATAAAGCTAGTCTTAGTATTTATGGGTTTGGTTTCCTGTCTGAAACTACCACAAGGAGCTGACACAGATTGAGAAGGTATTTATTTTGAGTCTTTTTTTTTTTTTAAGAATTCAGAGTTTCTCTAACATTGCAACCCTCCAATCCTTAAAATGCTCAATGGATGTGATTTACTCCTCTCACAAAGAAGAAAAACAAATTAAGATGCCATGCTTGGTGAACCTCTTTGACCAATGACTAGACCTATGAATTTATTTATCTTTCAAAGGTTGCTTGGAGCTTTGCCACCCTGCTTCACCTACACAAACCTACTGTAGGGGTTGTCCAGGCAAACTGGAAGGAGTTTCAACAGTGTTTCAGGTTTACCTGAGTGGGCAACCACAAAATACACTTCTCGGGGCTTATTTTAGGCTTGTCCAAGGAAAGCAAGAGCAAGTTCTAAGTGCCGCAGGCAAAGCAGGCCCTCTGAGACCTCATTCTGGGCTTTGTCTATATTCTGTCAAGCTGCTTGCTACTCTCCTCCCTCTTTCATGCTACAATTGGAATGCAATATTTTCTACCAGGATGTCCATCTGCTCTAGAAGAGATAATTGATTTGAAAGGATTGTGTTCTATATGTGACATCAAAATCCCCCCAAATCAGTCTATTAGAGTCCTCATTTAGCAACTGCCTCAGACAGACACAATTTCGATGGTGATGAAGTAACTTTGCAACCAGAGCCCACATTTATAACCTTTGTAGCTTCTCTTTCTTTCTCTTTGTCACATACTTACCATTACAGTCAGTTAGTACACATTATCCTCCGCTTGACCCATTTTTTCTTCCCCCCTTTGCAGAGCAGAGATCTTGCCTAAACAAGCTGTCTTTTCCTAAGCTGCTTTTCTCCGCTTCCCTAAAAAGTGTTAACTGCAAGTTAACATGCTCAGTTTTGTGACCTTAATGAGTTGATTAGAACCCTCTGGCAAGCTGTAAGGATGCTAGGCAAACAGCTGGCCAAGTGCATTGTTTTTGATATGTATTCCCCATAGTGTGCCTGCTTACTCTCTTGCCATCCCTTCCTCTCCAATGGATGCAAATATAAACATTTTTGCTAATTACCTCAGCCTCGGGTGAGTATTCTAAAGAACAAGATTTGTCCTTTTACCCAGCTTCCTCACAAGTCACATTCTGGTTTGTTTAGGATCACCTGGCTGTTTGGGAGTCATATCCTTCTGATGCTATAAATCAGGCATCTCCAAATTTGGCCACTTTAAGATTTATGGACTTCAATTCCTAGAATTCTTCAGGAATTCTGGGGAATTCTGGGAGCTGAAGTCCACAAGTCTTAAAGTGGCCAAGTTTGGTGACCCCTGTTATAAATAAACAAACAAACAAATAAACAAAATAAATAAATAGCTGAAGTAAAATCTTAAGCACAGTTGTGGTCACATGATTTTTCCACTTAGTGTCTGCTTTGTTAAACAACTGAATCACCAGTACCACTTCTGGGCACTAAATGAGGACTAGATGTATCATAGTTTCCATAGCTATTTTAGTAATTGTAATCAAACAGGGTAAAGGTCAGGCCCTCATAACTGGGTTGCAAAGATCTGGAACGCCGCTATGAAGTAACCAAGACTTCGTTTTTTGCTGCCACTGCAAATTTTTGCATCCCAAGAAGCTTGTTCTGATTTCCCAACTGTTTCACACTGCCAAAATACCTGATACCATTTGGTTAATTCAAATACTGAATACCTAAATCCATTCAGGTTTTGTTACATCAAACCATGCTCAATTTAAAGCTGTACAGCAAATCTT
Organism: Azemiops feae; assembly: GCA_023970755.1. Lineage (NCBI taxonomy): Eukaryota > Metazoa > Chordata > Lepidosauria > Squamata > Viperidae > Azemiops > Azemiops feae. Next base: position 493,179 of record JALGBA010000366.1, read on the forward strand.
TCAAGAGGCATCATTTGTTCCCAGCTACAAATAAAATATTTCTCATTTTTCTCTCCCCTGGTCATTATTTCATAATCAGTACTGAAGAAATGAATAAATAAGGTGATTCATTTAAGCATAAATATAATTTTAAAGAACTTTAATTTACTGAAACTCTCTCCTCCAAGGAATCAAATATATGTTAATACTGAATAAGCTAAGGAGGTTATATGCCAATCGATTTCAAGGAAATGAATTTGTATTCCCCACCTTATAAATGCATTTCTTTTACAAATATACAAAATAACAATTTTATAGACAACTGAATTTTCTCCTGATGTAAGGTTGTTAAACAGGGGCATGTTTCCCCTGAGAAATGTGGATATGTTGAGAACCATGTATTCAGATTGAAATACCAAGATCTCTAAAAATATATAGAATTAACAAAAAAAAATTGAGATAGAAAAGTGCTGTGTTATTTGAGATGGGGGGGAGCAATCTTGAAATCAACTGAAGCTCCATTTGTAAGCAATATTAGAACTGTTCAATTACAAACCACTAAGATTATTTCGTTGTTTCTAAAATTATCCTCTTATTTGGGTTCTTCTTTTAAAATGGCCTATAGTTTTTGGTGCCTTCGAGTCAGTGTTGGCTCCTGCCAACTGCCTGCACAAGTCCCTGCAGTTTTCTTGGCAGCATTCTCAGAAGTGGATTGCCATTGTCTCCTTTATGGGGCTGAAAGAGAGTGATTGGCCCAAGATCACTTAGCTGGGTTCATGTCTAAGTCAGGACTAGAACTCACATCTCCCAGTTTCTTTTTTTTTAATACATTTTATTAATTTTTTACTGGGTTCATATGTTTAAAAAACAACCAATAATAATTAATTTCTATAATTCCATAATCAATATGTTAATCAGTGATATATTTTTTGATCTTCTCTTCATCCAATGGTATTCTTCTTTTATCAACATTTAGCAAATATCATTCTTAAAATTCAATACATATAAAGTTAAATATAAACCTTTTTCTTGTATTTATACAAATAACAGTAAAATCAGCACATAGCATCTTTTTTTGGTCAGTTTATATTTCAGTTGTATTTATAGTAATTATCTTATTAAATTACTATATGTCCTGTTTTCAAAATTCTTATTTAAACTTAATTTCCCCTCTGTATTCAAACCATTCTTATCAGTCATAGTTTTCTCAAAGCTAGTAACCTTTAAATATCCAACCTTTTCATTCATATATACCATCCCAATATTTCCACGTTTCATATATTATAAAAATTACTATACTACTTGTATGTCTTATCTCTCTTAGTATAGACCCCTTTATATCCATAATTTATCTATTCTTTTAACCATATTCAAACAAGTGTTTAATCATATAGTACTCCCTCAAGTAGATCGCATCAAATCTCTCAAATCTGATTCGAACCTTCTTCTTTTGCCAAGTAGTTTTCCAAATTAGTGTATTCAACTTGCCCAGGAGTTTTTCCTGTATTTTTGTGAATGCTGTTGGGAATAGAAAAAACAAGTTAGGTAAGACATGTATTTTTTGTCTCCCAAACTTTAATGATTGTCCTGGTTGCTCTATAGTCCATTTTGTTACATTTTCTTTCCAATCTTCAAGTTGATTTTGAGGTCTTGAAATATAGAATATCTTTTCCATTTCCATTGTTATGGTAAAACCTTGCAAATTTTCTTTTGTTTGTATTAGTTTGTAGTTCTCTTCATCTATAGTTTGCCTTTTTGGGTCGCTGACCTCTGATTTATATTCTGTTATCTGGTCTGTTTGTTCATTCTTTTTCATTATTTTCTGAGAATTTTTTACTTGTAAGTTTAAGTTGGAAATGTGCTCGTTTATGCCATCAAAGTTGTTTTTAATCTCATCATGATTTGAAATTATTGTCATTTGAATCTGTCACAGCATTGCATACATTTCCTCCTGGAAAGTATTTGCCTTGTCTTGAATTATTGCTCCTGCAGATCTCTGATGTTCCAGGCTGGGGCCTTCAAAAGAGGATATTAGATGTAATTTCCTGCCACTTTTTAATAGGTGTGCAGCATCCATTTTATCTCCCCCTTCCAGATATTCTTTCACCGGTACCATAGTCTCTGGGTTTCGCCTTTTAAACCAGCCAATCTTAAAGTCCAAACAACCAAATTTTATATAGTTCTTATCTTTTTATATATGGTTTTTTATAATCCAATTATAAAAAAAATCATCAAAACTCTTTCAGATGTAAAATCTTAACAGTTATTTTTAATTTTCAGATTTATCCAGACTATAACATTATTAATTTCATTTCAATGTATTTCTTTCCCCCATGAAGTTAATTTGCCGCTTCCGTCTATGGAAGGGTGGGGGTATAATCCCCTCCCTTCTTACTTTTGGAGGATTTCTTACTTTGGGGATTTTTTCCAGGGAATCAATTATAAAATAGAAGAGAGAAAATCGATGTTCTCACCCAGTTCACCATTGTTCTGGTTCATGCTCTTGGGCTTCGGCTGCTGGTAGCTTGGGCTAGACACTGATGTGCAGCTAGCCTTTCTCCTGTCGGGTTGGAGGGCTTCCCCCAGAATGAATGGATTGACCACCGTCATTCTGCGATCATCGGGCACCCCTCCTTCTTTGTCGCCTCTCCGGGGCGACTTTTGACCCATTTAGGGTCCCCTGGCAGGGCGAAATCAGCTGTGGGGTGCAGAACCCCACAATCTCTCAGCTGTGTCGCTACGGGGCAGAACCGGAAGTCCCACATCTCCCAGTTTCTAGCCTGGTGCCTTAACTACTATGCCAAACCTGCTCTGTTCTATACACTAGAGTGACTGCTAATGTTTTTTTTTCAATTAGCCATAAACAATTAGAAAATATTAGATGCTAACAGTGCTGTTGGTTCACAAAATTACATACAAAGTTCTAGCAACAAATTAAACAAATAGTTTCAGGACAAATTGCAGAAGAGAAGAGAGAGAAATATTTGCTTCTTAGAAGCAAATGAAGATGTACGTTAGCAAGTCTTAAAATAATTATATTGGTTCTCACCCACCTTGATATTTATGGCCAGACTAATAGAGGGTATCTAAACTGTGCATTAAAGATGAAAATATATTATTTCTCAAAGATGAAACAGTATGATGTATAGAACTGTATTTTAATACTGCTAATGAAATCAGTAAAACTTCTTTATCTTCACATTATCTCTTAGGTTCGATGTATGAAAAGCTTGGCCATGAATGTTGCTTGTCCACAGGTGATGTGATTAAAGTTGTGGCATTAGAAATTAAAAAAATCCTTGCAAGTAATCTAGGAGGTGAAGATGCAAGCATACAGTCCACTACAGTAGAACTACCTCTGAATTCTCCAGGTACAGTACAGTATTTTTCTTGTTTGATAAGAAAGCCAGTAAACAAAGAATTAAAAGAACATAAAATAGTTTTGAAGTAGTTATTTTCCAGGTGTCCCATCTTTTTCTCCTATATTAACCTCTGTGATACATAGCAGTCAGCCTTATCTAAAAGATGAACAATTGTGGACCAAAAAATAATAATGATAATCCTAAGCCCCAAGTCAATACCAACATTTTACATCATTACATTTTATAGAGAAAAATCAGGTACTTTGGAGATAGCATACAATTCCCTCCATAAATGCTATGATATCAAAAGTTATAATTCAATCACACAACCAAATTAATTTTCACTTCCTGGTTCTCCAAATTTCTTGCTAAACCTTCTTCTAGGGCAGCATGCTGGCTGGGGAATTCTGGGAGTTGAAATCCATAAGTCTTAAAGTTGCCAAGGTTGGAAACCCCTTCTGTAAGGAAAAAAAGAAAAGGAAAACAAGGAAAACATTTTCCAAACATAAATAGGTGCTCTTCCCTCTATCCCTCCATCCCCTTGTTCTAATGAAATAGTTTCAGTGGATCTGATTAAGATGGAAATAAAAACACTTTTCAGGGATTTCATTTGCAGAACTTTTTGCTTCTTAATATTCCACAGCTGTAATTAGAACTAGATGACCCAAATCCTGCCATTCCTACATACAAAACTCATTTGTATAGCTGCCACTCGCTACTGTCACCATTCATCACAATACAGGTAGTCCTTATGACCAGTCACTTAACAACCATTCAGCTTTACAACAGACCTCTCCAGAGCTATCTAAGACCCATTTTCATAGTTATGATGGCCACCCACACACACAATCACAGGGTCATATTTGGGCACCTGGCAACTAGAGTCACCTTTATGGCTGTTTGCAGCGTCCCGTGATCACACGACAGCGATTTGTGATTATTATTATTTTTCAGCATTTACTTCCAGTTTCCAGCAAAAAATGCCCATTGAGGAAAATGGATTTGCTTAACGACCATCATAAAAAAACTTTGTAACTTTGAATCCTGTCACATGATACCTCAACTTACAACCACAACGACTTGCAACTAAATTTCTGGGCTCAATTACATTCGTAAGTCAGGACTATCTGTAGTTTCTTGTTCCGAAATCCTGGCCAAAAGCTCCAACAATGACTCCCTGCTATCTCTTTCCTCAGAGAGAGCAAACTCTGATCTTTACTTCTTCCTGGAGAAAGAATTCTTTCTAGCTACTCAAAAGTTAGAATAGAATAGAACAATATAAAGCCAGTTGAACGGGGGGGGGCTACTAATAGTATTGTATGTATGCATTTTCTATAAGGCAATGTTTAAGAAGCTTGCTAAATATTTCTAAAAAGGGGGAGATGGATCAGAAACAGCAACATGGAAAGTGTGGTCCTGCCCACTGTGGACTGCATCTGTAGCTTCAGCCTTACTCACAACTGGCCTCAGACCTCTTTACAATTGGCATGCTATTCCTTGAAGTTATTTAAGAGCCAATTTGATAAAGCAGCTAACCTAGAAACCAAGAGAATGTGAGTTCTAGTCTTGCCTTAGGCATAACAAAAGTAGCAGGGTGACTTCACATCAGTCCCTCTCTTTTAACCCAACTCACTTAACAGAGTTGTTGTTATCGTTATTATTGTTGTAGAGACAATCGAAAGAGGAAGGAATACTAACTAGATTGTATTCACTGCCTTGAGCTGCATATGAAATAAAGGTGGGATTACAAAAATCTTAGAGAAAAAAAAGCAAAGGTGGAACCTTGTCTCTAAAACACAGATGAATTGTTACTTGTACACATTCATGTTCAAAAGTCATATGGTTCAATATTTTGCAAATGAAGTAGCTTAAATAGTTGGGAGATAACATTTCAATTTTTAATTTGGCAAATAAAAATGAGCAAATGTCACCATAATAGATACTTTTACAGCATGCTCAAATGTGCACACCCATGCACCCACATGTAAACCCTACAGTACATACATGTACATTTTCTTTATTTTTCAAAAATATTGCCATCTTCTTCTAATTTAATAGAAATTTCCTGGGCTCATGCAACTGTAAATATAAAATAAATGTTCGGTAATGTTTGACGTTTGCATAATGTTAACACCTTTTTCCCAATTTGAAAATTGCCTTTGAAGGGCTTTGCAGGGTAGTGGCTGATAAAACCCCATACCTCGATGTTGAAGAAATTGTGAACAAAGTCTGGATTGGGCCAACACAGCAGGAACAACCATGCTTCTGTTGCTCTAAGGCTATCCAGATAGAAAACCTGACCATCAAACAGGGGGAGAAAATTGTATTTATGTCTGTAGAAGATCACAATGAGACTCTGACCGTGAATTGTGAAATAAAAAGAGATGTCCAGGTACATGCCTTTCTTTTGCCACGTTCTCAAGAAGGAGATTTCTATGAATGTCAAGATGACCAAATATACACCCTGGAAGAGATTGCCCGATGGAAAATCCCAAAGAGCCGCACACGGAGAGTCCTGTTCCTTATTACTGGTGATGCTGGACAGTCTCCTGAGTTGCTGCCTAAGAGTTTTGGAAGCTGTGTAATTCTAGAAGCTATATATGAAGTCCACGCTGTAATGAAATGTAAGTTAATAAATCAGAAACGCCAAAGTGTTTCAAAGGCAAAAAGACAGAAACTCAATAATTTGAACAGGTTAATGAAACTGAAGAGCAAATGATTTAGCTCTAGTCTATTTGTAATTCAGTCTCATGCCATGTTTTATCCTAAGATTTGAAATAACCTTTTTTTTGGGGGGGGGGCTAGTGACATTATGGGCTGCATGAATGTGCTGGTAGCATGTGCTTTTCGTCCCCGCATTTAGGACAGGCGGAAAATGAAATAGGTATAGTTTAAAAGTTGCCATTATTCTGGAGATGTAATTTTCTGCTTGAATGATCAGAGATGCATCCACTTTGGTAAATCTTTTTTTACCGCTTTGGGAAAAGATAACCACAAGGCTCTTCCTCTCTGTTTTTCTCTTCCTCTTTGTTCTGCTTCCTTCTGATTGGAGGATTCTTAGTTTTCCCCTTCAGCCTCCTTTCTTCAGAAGGGGTGTTTTCTGGCTCTCTCCCCCCTAATTTGACCCCACATTTCTCCCTCCACGAGGACAAAAACCTCAGAGTTGTAGGATTTCTATAATAACATGTGATCAATTGATAATTATGTGCCACCAAGCTGTTTCTAATTCCAAGTGACCCCGTAGACTTAATCTACCTATCTATCCCATACCTGTTGTTTTAGTTCTCCCACGGGAACTCATTGCCACTGAACTCGCCTCCCAGCTTCCCCAGCCTTCGAGCCTGTTCCAGGTCTTGCATGTGTAGTGTTGGAGTCTTCCTTCTACAAGGGTTGCCTAATATATGGACAAGTAGCAAATAAGGATCAGACGTAGTATAATTTGGGAACTGACATGTAGAAGAGACATAAATAAGTGATCAAAGTGTTGCATTATATTTAGTAATAAAGCTGGCTTTGACCTGATCAACTGAAATAAGTGTGCATCTGGAAACAGACCTGCACCATTGCTAGACATGTACAGGAAAAAAACCTTCTTGGTCTGCACTCAATACCTGGAGATGCATTCATGAAAAAGTCACGCTAATGTGGCTGGCTGATTCCAAAGAATTCCTATTAACTTAGCCTGTCTATCCTACGCACATTTTAACCTGGCTTTGTCTACCTGAGCTGGGACGTTGACTCCTATGATTCTTGGCTGAATGGGAATAATAAGAGCTTCAAGCAAAGCTCTGTAGGAGATGCATAGTTAGAAGACTCTGATCCTTTTCTGAATCTTTTAAATAAGGAATAGATCAGGGGTAGGCAACCTTGGCTCTTTTATGACTCATGGACTTCAACTCCTAGCCAGCATGGCTGGCTCAGGAATTCTGGGAGTTGAAGTCCACGAGTCATAAAAGAGCCAAGGTTGCCCACCCCTGGAATAGATGAAGGACTGGAACCTTAACAGTTGAATAATAGTCATATTATTGAATGGGGAGGGTGTCTTACTGACACAGCTTTTGGTATTCTATATTTATGATGATGAGAGTAACTGGAGAAAGTTCTTCGTTCCAGAGTGTCAGCCCTTCAAGGTATGCTAGGACATTACAGGAACTCTACTTTATTGATGGAAGGCAGAATAACAAAGTCTGGAAAGCCTGTCAGCTTCCCCTGAGGTTATTTTGAGCTCTCTGTCTCACTCCCTCTCTGCTCCGGAATGGGACAACTTGCCGCAGCCAACTCACTCCCGCCAACTCACCATGGCCAACTCACCACATCCAACTCGCCATGGGACAACAACACGCCGCAGGACAACTCACCACCGGACAACTCGCTGTGGGACAATTTAACAATTTAATTCAATTATTTAAAATAAATAAAAAAATATTTTAATATTTGTCCTTCCCATTTCATTCTGTCCCTCCTTTTTTATTCTTTCTTTAATGATTTAATTCCAGCATTTCTTTGACATTAGTGTAACTCTTGTCTTGCAGCAAGGTGTCCCACAGCCTGCTGGCTGTGGTGAATTGTCCAGGATATGAGGGGGGTCTGTAGATATTTTCTCACTTTCTGATTTGTGCAGTATGCAGGTCCTCAATGGAAGGCAGGCTGGTTGCTAATGCTTTTCCTGCGGTCTTAACTAGCCCGCTAAAGTCTGTGTCTGTCCTGTTTGGTTGCTGTGCCAAACCAGACAGTTAGGGAGAGATCTGCTATGTAAATTAAGGGCGCGGATGGAGTGGAGAGGATGAATAGAACCATTAAGGAAAAGCTGGCAAAAATATGTCAGGAAACCCAGCTCAAGTGGCCGGACGCTTTAAATATGGCCCTAATTGCAGTACGGTGTGCCCCACGAAGGGGACTACTTGTGTCACCGTTTGAATTATTATATGGTAGAGTCCCTAATTTGATTAGGCCACCTACGGTCGGTCTCAGTCCCTTTCCTCCATTTCTGCCAGACCTATGAGGTCTAAAGCTTGCGAGATATGACTTCTGCTAAGCTGCATTATTATTTTTCATGGTACTTTTCCATCTACCTCACTGAGGTCCAAGTGACAGACTCAATCATTCCTCTGTAGAACCGCATCAGCAGATCCTTGGGCAACCTGAGCTTTCTGAGTTGACGCAGGAAGAATGTTCTTTGCTGTGCAAATTGTAAATTATTATTAAATTGTTAGTAGTAAATTATTTGTAAATTATTAGAATATGTTACAATAATGAAAAGAATATGTAATTCAGGGTTGAACTGTTGGACTCTTGGTGCTGAATAAACTTTTAAGTGAGAATTTTGTATCTTCAGAGGCCTCTCGGATTTTCCCCTGGTGCTTGTCCCTTTATGGGTTTTCTGTTCCTCTTTGCAACTTTTCCTCTCATGGTTGTATCCTTAGCAGTGAGTATTGGAGGAGAGAGGGCTATTGAAGTGGTCATTCTAACAATATTGTATCACCAGAGGTAGCTGTATATTTTACATAAAAGGCCAGAAGCAAGAAAATCATTGCCACCATCATCATTATCATTATCCTTGATTATGCAGTGGATGTGAACATGAAACCAGAAATACATGAAAGCAGCTTTCATTCTCATAAAATAGCAAATTTTATAAGCAAACGTTATTGCAAGTTTTATAAGCAAAGGTCAATTACTTGCCTACGTCTAACTATTTTCTGTTAGGCTATGCATATAGAATATGTGAGATGCGCTAGATCAGAGGTCCCCAACATTTTGGGCAACAGGGACCGGTTCCATGGAGAAAGGTTTTTCCATGGACTGGAGCGTGCACAGTTTTGTGTGCTGCCTGCATCCCACAGATCAGGCTTTGCTTGTTTGTGTGGACCGGTTGCTGGCATGTTGCGGCCCGGTACCGGTCCACAGACCAGGAGTTGGGGACCCCTGTGCTAGATGACTTAGAATTATTGATAGGTTTCTTAGTACTATTTATTACTTTATTATTCCCCTATGATAGTACATCTTTGTGTAGCTTGCTTTCAGAAGATCTGTCCTCACTGTTAAATTTAAGAAATAGTGACATTCTTGACAGACAACAAACTTAATTCCAGCAATGAATCATTCTATCAGCTGATCCAGACTTTTTGCCTGCCCTGTTGCCTGTATGGGCCACTCATGGTTTCCTGAGTACACAAACAGATGATGTCATCTTCCTTCCAAACCTAGTCCACTGCAATTGCATCCCATGGCTGGGTTTTTCAGCTTCCATTGAAAACTGATGTTTTCTGACTCAAGACTTCTTAAGCCCTTCAAAACAGATGGCCTATAGCCCTTTGCCCATCCTAGTAGCAGATTCAGCTCTGACTGGCTGCAGTCCCTGGCATAGCTTCCCCCTCACCGTGGCTGGCCATTGCCATAGGCAGCTAATTAATCCTGGGTTGCTAGGCTGTTGTGTTCTCTGCTGATCAGCAGTTACTGGTATTTTACCCCCAATAATCTTTTACCTGATTCAATATTAGCCCATTCAGTTTATTAACAATGAACCATCCTAGAAGCTCATATATCCCTCAGCTCTTTTATCTCTCAATGGTCACCTTCCTTATAGTTTCTGGACAGGTGAGGCATTTTCCCCTTGCTTTTCTATCCCTTCATTCTACTGCTGTAGAGATTTCTTCCCCTTTCCTTTATTCTTAAAAATATCTTTATAATACAACTTTGTTTCTATTAAGCTGAGCCATTCTTCCTTGCTATTTCCAATGGTTCTTCCAACAGAAGGACATGGGAGGGAAAGAACAACTTCTTCCCTATTGTTGTGACTATTGTCCCATCAGAGCAATGATGGTATCACAAAGGGGGGGGACAGAGAAAAAAAAGGAAGGACGCACCTTTATATCAAAGGAAATATATGGGAAGGGGTATATGAAGGCTTCCATGCATGCAAACATCTAGGAAAGTAAAGGAAAGGTATGGAGACCAGTGAGAAGGGAACAGTGCCTAAAAGGGGGGGGGGAACAGGCAGTGGGAAATGGTCCACAGGAACCAGTCAGCAAATTTTGCCTTCCCTGCATGGATGGGAAAGGCAAGAAACAGGGAATGATCATATAGGGCTTGTGGTGGCCATAATCTAGACTGAGCTCCAGCTTGGACTCATGGCTATCTCACTACAAGTCAGGCTGGAATGTCTGAAGTTGGCTTAAGAAACAGCCAGGAGTTGCAACGGAAACTAACAACTTAGGCTGCAGTATGGAATTGCCCAAAATAAAATTTATTGTGCAGCTGCCTGCCTTTTCTGATGAATTTTATGGAGGTGAGAGGTTCAACTGATTGCACCTTTCCTTGATCATTTCCCTCAATATTCCACAGCTTCTCTGCAAAAGCAATGCTGTAGACTGCTTTATAGCAATTCAATGTGGCATGGTTTATAGCAACGTATCCTACCACATAACCTACAGCAGACATGTCAAACACAAGGCCCAGGGGCCGGATGCGGCCTGTGACGTGGTTTCATGTGGCCCGCGAAGCCATCCTGAAAACAGTGAGGGAATGGCCCCCGCTGCCTTGGCTCCGGCCCAGGCTGCCCGGGAGCCAATGTACAATTTTGTGGTGGCCATCTATGCTGAAACGCATTCAGTCTTAGCTCCACAAGGCCGTCTGGAAACAGCAAGGGACCGGCCCCCGCCCCCTGGGCACACGCTGGGGAGGTGTCACCCTTTGTGAGGAATGAAGAAATGCACCATCGCCTGGAAGTGGCCAGTAAATGGCCCTCGCCTACTTCACATATCCGGCTTGATGGGCTCTGGGGGAGGGGTTTCAGCAGGCTCTTCCAGTAGCCCATGCCTTGGTGCTTGCCCTGGTCCCACCCCCTTCTGCCAGAGACCCTCAGATCTGTCCCACTCCTGCTCAGGCCCCCACAGGCACCCTTGACGCGAACGATGTAGAGCTGGCCATGCCCACGCAGTAGGCCACACCCACTCCAGCCACGCCCACCCAATAGGCTGCGCCCACCCTGGCCACACCTACCCGGCCCCCTGAGGGCAACCGCAATGCTGATGCGGCCCTCAATGAAATTGAGTTTGACACCCCTGACCTACAGCAACAAGAAAAAGACAGCAAAGGGAGAGGAAGTTTCCTTAAGGATATCCAAATGTATTACAGAAATAAGTATGATTCTAGATTTAGAGTTAGCATTTTAAAGCTTTCTCCTAATTGAATATCAGGATCAAGCTTTAAATATATTTTTCAGATAAAATAGTTATATTATATACCTGCATTTTCTAATATATGCTTCAGTTACTTTTCTGCTTTCTAACACATCAAAGAATTTTACCACAAGTTCACATAATCCCATTATTTCAAGCAACTCCCAGTTTAATAACCAATGATATGCATAGAAAAATGTTTAATTTTTATATAAAAGGGCTGTTGGGTAATTAGCACCATTATATCATTGAAAACTGACCAGAACTTTGTTTCTTTTTTTCTTTTCCAGTTCAAAAAGAGATTGTTCATTTCCTCTCTGATTTAGATGTTGAAGTTGAAGATGTCACTGACCATTACAATATTAATACTTTTCTCCAGCCATTATCAGTGAAAGATGTATTAGAAAAGGCAGGGACTGGATCCCCTTTTGTTGTTGCCATAATCGAAGACTCCATTGTAAACAAGCATTCTTATAATTTTCTGTGTTCTGGGAGAGAAATAGTAATTTACAAAATGTATCAGGCTGGAAGAATCTTAGCATCTGAAATCAAGAATAATTCCTCTAAAAGATACTTTTTAATTCCTGCGAGCTACAAAGGGAAATTCAAAAGAAAACCTCGCGAATTCCCAACTGCCTATGACCTGGAAATAGCAAGGAACATGAAGGAAAAGCTTCATGTGGTTGCTACCAAAGCTTTTGACTGTCCTCATGAAGAGATGTGCTCTGTTTCTGTTGGAGATGAGTTTTTGATTCCCAAGTACCAGAAAAGCCAAGTTGTTGAATATGGAAGGAAGTGTGTGCAGGCTGCATTACCTTGTGAACAAATTATCTTGGCAAAGAAAGTCAATAAGACCATCCTTCTTCCAATGTTCATGGAAGGAGGCTTCAGTGAAGTAGTGCATGATAGGAATCAATATGATCTTTCAGAGCTTTGCAACAATTTCCACTTTCCGTTAAATGTCACAGTTGGCATAAGGGATCTTTCCACCCGGGAGGATATTTTGGCTGGCATTCCCTGTCTGCAGCTTGAAGAGGAAATCAACGATTCTTATTTGTTAATCAGCAATCTCAGTAATCCCACAGAAATTTGGGAAGTTTCTGTGCATTGTTTAAATATGTCTTTCCAATTGCTGAGAGAATATCCAGAAGATACTGTACATTTCCCAATAAAGTCAATTGTAGAAGAGATTACAGAAGACCAGTACTATATGATGAGAAAATATAAAAATCAAGCCACAACCCCTCCACCCAGACCTCCTAAAGTACACATTGTAGAAGAATCCAAATCATCTTTTCCCATTATTCCAGTTCATCATCTTTTTGATACACCAGAAGATGACAAGATAGAAGACACGTAGAAAGATACTAGTTATAAAAAAGAAACCCAGCTTCTCATTTTATTACATGCCTAGTTATTGTTATTGTTCTGAAAACCATTTACTTCCACATTTGTGTGTTCCAGACTGATAGTGGTTTTGATCACACCCTAATTTCTTTAGATTTCTAATTCATTTTATTTATGTATTGCATTTATACCTGCTGCAATTACAAGACTCTTGTTGTCATTAAGTTATCTTGGTTTCCCCACTGGGCTGATACGTGTTGTTTATTTTTATTTATCCTATGGCAATGTTACATTAGCCAGGAGACTACAGTGCTAATACAGAGCAGTAGTTTGGCTGCCTGAGACTGCTAGCCCTGTTGGTTCATGCTTGCACACTTTCCAAAGTGTGCCAGAGGGGGCGATCTAGCTCCATACCAGAAAGAAAAACAAGAAACTTTCCTGCAGCATCATCCGGGCCTTCTCCCTCCAGAAAAGCTGCCTCACAAATGGGCATTGCAACTGGGAAGGTCCAGCATCAGCAGGATTTTAACCGTCCACATGAAGCACTGGCTTGTCTCCCCACCAAAGTTTTTTATATAACATGATCTCGAACTGCTAGGTGGGCAGAATCTGAGGCAAGTGACAGGAGTTCAACCTGCCCTGTAGTAGTAGGACTCGAACCACTGGACCAATATCATCTCCAGCATCATTAAGCCACTGAACCACTGCCCCTCTATATATGTTGTGATTATGGGAGGATAAATGGACCGTTACAACAAACTATTCAACCTGGCATAAAATATAGATTTATATTTTGAGAAGTTTTCCTTTATATTTTTTCTCTCTTTCCATGACTAATTACTGAAGGCCAATCTATTTTTCAGAAAAAATAAGGGAGAAGGTGAAGATGTCATTCTTTGTCTTTTATATGTTCGTTTGCCTGATCACACAGAATTTCTGGCATGCAAAATCATATTTCTCTTTATTGCACAGGCAAACATTCAGCACAGTTCAAGGAGAGTTGTATCACATAATTTGTAATATGCAGTAAGGTATTAATAGAAGAATATATCTAATATGCCTAATTTCTCTTTGTCATAAATGATAAGTAGGTAATTATCAGAAGAAGGTAGAAAGAACTGTTTACATCAGCTTCAAAAAATAGTTAGTTAGTTAGTTAGTTAGTTAGTTAGTTAGTTAGTTAGTTAGTTAGTTAGTTAGTTAGTTAGTTAGTTAGTTAGTTAGTTAGTTAGTTGTCATCAAACCAGATTGGAGTTTGTGATCAATGCTCATCTTTTTGCCCTATCTTGGATAGTAACATTCCAGTAATCTATTTGATTTTGTCCATTCACATTATTCATTGCCTGCCTTTTCTTCCACTTTCCCTAATTCCTGCCAAAAGAAAACATCTTTTTCCCTAGTCCGTCATCTTCTCACATCAACTAGTGTAAGTAGGGAAGTTTCTGCTTGCTGATCACAGCTTTAAGTGAGCAGCCAGCCTTTATTTGATCCAAAATTGATTACTGCTAGTTTCTAGCACTTCATGGTAGTTTGAGTAAATATCTCCAAGACTGCATCCATCTTCTTTCTCCTGTTCTTTCTCAGGGTCCAGCTTTCACAGTTGTATATTATCACTGGCAGACTATGGCTTTAATTATTCTGATGTTTTTGACACTGAAAATTCTTTATCCTTCCTGCTCTTACCTAAAATTGTCATTGCTTTATTCCCAAAGATTAATGTGCTATTTATTTCTCCAGCACACTCCCATCTTTATCTATTTTGAAGCCGAAGACAACAAAACTATCTATATTTCATTGTCAAATATAAGTTTACTAAGCATACTGTTAACATTGTGTTTGTCTTCTTAATACTTAACATTAAATTGGGTTATTTTTCACTTTACATTATTTATTTCACAAGGAGTTGTTCAAAATCGTCTATACTTTCAGCTAACAAAGTGAAGGTTCCTGCATATCTGATTTTGTTAGCCTAATTTTGATTCATGCTGTCATCTCTTCCAATCCTGTCATGATACATCCACTGTTAATTTAAAAAATTATGGGAATAACATATTCACTCCCTTTTCTATTTTGAAATACACTAGTGGCCAAAATTTGGAAACCTTTTGGGAAAAGTGTACAGTAGAAATGCCACCTTTGGTTAAGTTTCCACCAATTTTTCTTCTAATTTTTTTATAACTGTAGCCTTGTTCACTTAATAATACTATTTTACATCGCTTTCTGGGCAACCAGTCAATTCTTTGCACCATTACTTTAATTTTATTACGTTTTACAAGCTCACTAAATGAAAGAACACAAAAAAACCCAACCAACTTGATAGCGATCACATAACACACTGACAAATGTCCTCCTCTCAACTTCAATACATGACATCAATAACTGAATCCTACTGTGATCTGATTGGCTCATTGCCAAAACAAGATGACACCTGATTGGCTCTCTAAACACTCATGCTCATTGGCTACAATCAGATGAAGGAAAGCTACCTGATATCAACCTAAGCAAGTTGTGCTTCCTTTTTCTGGTTATTTGGCTATTACTTTTCATAGAATACAGTACAGATAATTGAACAAACTATGTTGCATTACATTCTTGATTAAATTATTTTTCCATTGATATATAATTTTATGGTACTACTCAAAAAAAAAAAGTGGTGTTATTACCCATCAAACCTCAAGAATACACTTTTCCCAAAAGGTTTCCACAATTTTGGCCACTACTGTAATTTTATTAAAGTTAGGAAATACAAAGATGAAAGAGTAATACAAATTGAAAAAATGTAAAAAGTAAAGTCAAGAAAATAGAAGTGCAAAGAGATAGAAAAAAGAAAATGAAAAAATAAGGAAAAAGGATATATAAAAGATGATTTCCCCCTCCCTCCAGATAAATATAAACAACTTCAATAATTTAACTCCTTCTCTAGTATTTTAATGTTTAAAATCTCTTCTTCCCATATCTTATTCCTTATCAATAATCAGATTGTAAAAACTCATAATGCAGTTCTAATCAGGAAAAGTCTATTAAGAACCAAAAATTGTAACTTATTTATTTTAACCTGAATCAAATAAATCAATTTTGTATTCCAACTTATCACTTTTCTATGAAATAAAGCAAAATAAATCTCTCCTCATTTATAAACAGATATTTGAAACCTTGTCACTCAGTTCTGGTCAAAATGAAATTCCATTAATAGTTACCCAAAACCACTACATACATACACACTTACATACATATTTACATACATACATACATTTATTTGACACACACACACACACAAACACACACACACACACACACACATAAAATAAGTGGTCAGAAAAGTTCACTTTACATTCCTTAAGTTTATTTTTTTTAAAGCTTGATCTTTAGTCCCATCAAATAATATCCCACAAACTAATTTCTTATCATTTTCTTTTTGTCTCCTTTTAGGAATAACTTCAGTAGTTTAACACATCCCTTTTGTAAATCTAAACCAAAAAACCTTTCCAAATAATTCTTCTGGTTTATTTTTTTTATATGTCCCCTTTAGTTATTAAAATATTAATCAGTTTCAAGTGTAAATCTAATGTGGCATACTTATCCATTTCACTCTTGTAGTCTGTCTTTTTTAAATCCATTTTCTAACCCACAGCATCTTTTCAATATCACTCTTGTAGCATGGGATTTCTTCTTTTTTAAAAAAAAAAAAAAATCAAACCCAAATCTACATTCAAACCGGTCTCAATTACTGTTTTATCCAGTAAAATCAGTTCTTCTTTTATATTCTCTGTTATATCCACTATAGTATAAAACAATCTTGCAAATAATTTCTGTTTCCAAACAGCCTTAATTTCTTCTAGAGTCACAGTATTGCTCTATTGTATTAAGAAGACTTTTCGCCTTTAATTGTAATCTTTAGTTCTCTCTTTAGTCAGTCTTTAAAGACTCCTCTTATATGTTTGTTTTTTAATAAATGAAACTTTCCTGAGGGAGGATTTCTGGCAGTTAATTTTAGAATCTTCATATATTTTTTATAAAACATTGAACACCCCACAGGAAATATTCCTTCAAGTTTGTCTAGCTCCTTAACTTTCCAAAATCCACATTCTAGTCCCCCTTTTGTTGTTTTCCAAAAATTAAAATTCTTACACAGCTTCTCTCGTGGGATGATGGATTATTATGGTAATGGTAAGGGAGCACTTAGTTAATGTGAGTTGGTTTTTTTGATAGACTTGTGTTTCTAACTGCCCTCATTTCTTCTGCAGATGAGGATATTCAGGAAGGGGAAATGCCTTGTTTTTCTTCTTCCCTTGTGAATACTGTTTCTTTAAAAAATGTTGTTTGTTGCATGTGTCTTCTCTAATGGTTTCTTTTTTATTATGACAAAGATTTCCTCTACATATCAGATCCATGCTACCTACATACAGGATTCAACCTAGTCAAATACATTAAGATTATAATACCCAGAATCATGGACAGGTAGCCTTACTACCTATTTTCAGTATGATGGACAAATATACCAACAAATGAGAGGAAATGAGATCACTACTGTCAGGACTCATAGCAGAGACCATAATGCAACACCTAGAAACTATACTCCTCCCATATATGCAACCAGAGCTATGGATCTGGTACTACCTCAAACTCCAGGCACATTCTATGCTGACTGAAGTTCCCTGGAACCATAAGCCTGGGAACTCCATCAACACCCCAACACAGAGTCCAGGAATATAGATAGGGAATATAGGTCTCTCTCTGCCCATCAGAGAAGAAAGTACATGAGCAGCAATCTGCATTGATCCCTACATCACCAAAAAGATTATCATGTCCAGTGATGTCTGGACAGAGCTCCTAGAGGCCACCGGGCTCATGAATAACAAAAGTCACACCCCCACCTTGTCCTGGAGTTGTGATGCTGCCCTTAAACCCCAGGAGGGTAATTTTATAGAGGGGAACCTCCACACACTCTTCAGGTCTTGGTGATACAGGCCAGGTTAGCCCTCTCATCCCCAATCAAATTGTGGAGAAAGTGAGATTTATTGCAGGTCAACATAACATTAAACAGCAGCTAATCAGAGTTCAGAACTACCAAAACCATAGAAACGAGGATTTAGGGCTGAGCACGGCCAGAACATGGTGGTGATGGACTCCTCAAAAGGAGAAAGCAGAAAAGTTAAAAGAACAATTCATGAAAAAAATGTATGAACCATGTGAAAGCAAGAATGGTTTACAGATAGTAATTTATGGAAAGATAATGCAAACACTATTGGTATAAACTAGATTAGAGATAGATAGGAGAGAGGGAGGGAGGGAGAGAGGGATAAATGATAGAGATAGAGCACACAGATATTACATAACATGCTTACCTTGTGATGAATACAGTACATATATGGTAAACCATCTAGAGCAGGCATGTCAAACTCGCGACATCATGTGACATCACGCGACGTATCGTGACTTTTTCCCCATTGCTGGCAATGGGGTGGGTGCGGTTTTGGCATGATGCATCCGGCCTGCGGACTGGCAGTTTGACATGCCTGATCTAGAGTCATTATATGAGAGACAGCCATATAGGTCCTGTTGAAAGAAGGAAGGAAGGAAGGAAGGAAGGAAGGAAGGAAGGAAGGAAGGAAGGAAGGAAGGAAGGAAGGAAGGAAGGAAGGAAGGAAGGAAGGAAGAAAGAAAGAAAGAAAGAAAGAAAGAAAGAAAGAAAGAAAGAAAGAAAGAAAGGAAGAAAGGAAGAAAGGAAGGAAGGAAGGAAGGAAGGAAGGAAGGAAGGAAGGAAGGAAGAAAAAAGAAAAGAAAAGAAAAGAAAAGAAAAGAAAGCCAGGAGGAATACATGGACTGGGTTAGTAATTGATGCATCCTCTTGCGTTTCTTTGGTCTGGTATAGGTATATACTCCTTTTTCCCCAACTCTGGGTCATGCAGTCTTGTGCCATATTTATCAATACACCAACAGAACCAAAAACAGTGATGATCACTTGACTCTTTTACATTCAAGTGAAATTTATATTGATTTTCATCCAGTATGATTAGTATGCAGTCTTTCAACAGAGATAAATCAAAAGCTCAGCAGAAGTAAAAGGTTTCCTCTGGGTGTAAATGAAGCAATTAAAGTTTGCCTTGACACAACAAAGGAGTTCACTGACAGTGACATTATTTTGGAAGTCAATATATTTACCAGAAGTGAAGATGAGTGCTCTGAAATCCACTTCTTAATTATCTACCTACTCCTGACACTACATATTTTCTAGTGGGTGTCTGGATCTCAGAGTGCTTTAATTGGTTAATATTGAAGTTTGTAATTATACCCAAAACCAAAAACAAATGCAATATTGTTTTTGCAACTGCACTTCAATATTTACATGCAATCTTCTACAAGTAAAATATAATTAGGTACCCTGTTCAATGCTTAGTCTTATTCCATGCCTCCAGAGAAAATCTTCAGAACAGCATTAATCCTGAACTTATTCTCTTCCATGCAGTTCTTAGTAACAGTACAAGGCTAGATTAGCATCTCATTCACCCTGTGTGGGAATCAATTGGAGGCTGGAGGCTTCTGGCCTGAGCATCAGAGCTCTTTATGATAAAATATTTGAAGCCAGTGAAGAAAGTAGTAGTGCAGAAAATATTATTGCATTGTAAGCTGCCCAGAGTTACCATGTGATAAGATCAGGGGTCTTCAAACTTGGCCCTTTTATGATTTGTGGACTTCAACTCCCAGAATTCCTCAGCCAGACACGCTGGCTGAGGAATTCTGGGAGTTGAAGTCCACAAGTCATAAAAGGGCCAAGAATGAAGACCCCTGGATAAGATGGAGGGCCAATAAATTTAATAAATAAATAAAATAAAAATAAATAAATAAATTATATTTTAAGTCGCTGGATGGATTCCACAATACTGCACAAAGAGCAACAGTTTGTTTCAAATGTCCTTGCCTAGTTTGAACGTTTACAAAATTGAAAGCTTATCCTATCTCTTCCAAAAATCCATATTAAAGTTTTGTCCTGTTTGTGCTCCCATTTTTTTTTACCCCACTGCTCTCTTATGAACCCAGTCAGTGTTTCCCATTAAAACACAGCTTTCCTTCTTAAAGCACAATGTTACTCTGGTCAGTCAAAAACTGTGCCCAAGTTTATGGAGGTTAGCACTTCCCATGTAGACACTTTGCAAGTTTCTGTCCTCTCTCTGATCAACTATTTGCCCGCCAGATCCTCTGTCTTCTTCTACCAGCATCCCTGACTGCGATTTTGCCTGCCTTCAGATTGACATCAGACTGGTTTCAAAGATCTAAGGCAGGGGTCTTCAAACTTGGCCCTTTCATGACTTGTGGACTTCAACTCCCAGAATTCCTCAGCCAGGCATGCTGGCTGAGGAATTCTGGAAGTTGAAGTCCACAAGTCATGAAAGGGCCAAGTTTGAAGACCCCTGATCTAAGGTATGGCATTTGTGGACAATCTAAGCCTCTAACCCTTGGCCATGCTATCTGCTACTCAGACCACCAGAAACCCATTCATTGTTGTCCTCTCCCCAACTGCTCAGCCTATATCTGGGCCACATAGATGAGATCCCATGTATGGCCTCCAAAGGTTTCCAGAGGGGCTACTACAGTTTAAGGGAATCCTGGTTTAAGGGAGTCTTTCTAAATTACATATCATGTGAATGAAGCCACAAGATATATAACTGAGAGGAGACTGATTGTACATTCTTTGCACAGTTTTGCACAGGTTGGAGCCAAGGGATTTCAAAAGGGAGAATGTTGTCCTGGTGGCACTTTATTCTATATTCAGAGGCTCTGCTTTTTCACCATCCACATAAAATGGCTTTCTGAAGCTAGAAAAGCTTCAGAAAAAAGATGGAGATATTTTTGCAATGAGACCAGCCTTATAGAACACAATCAGACCAACTGGGGGACAGCTTTGAAAAGGGGCAAGAAAACGAAGCTATGAAGTTTAACTATAACAACAGTTGCATCTAGTAAAAGAGGCAAAATTGCTGCTTATGGTTAGTCCCTGTAGGAAAAAGGGTGCTAGACTGGATGTGATCCTAGGAGCCAATGCAACCATTCTCATACATACCTCTGCTCACACCATACAAATCAAGTTTCAGAAAAAAGATGAAGCTATCAAGCTCTTTTCAACAAAAGTAAATAAAATTGCCCATAGGTTTTCTGGCTTGAAATGAACATGCATTAATAAAGATTGTTCTTTTGTGTTGTTGTGTTGTTTGATGATTCCTCCCATCCCCCCACATAAAAAGTTGGCATCATTTAATCTTTATCCTTTTTTAACCTTATAGGGCAGGGGGTCTTCAAACTTGGCGACTTTAAGACTTGTGGACTTCAACTCCCAGAATTCCTCAGTCAGCCATGGCTGGCTGAGGAATTCTGGGAGTTGAAGTCCACAAGTCTTAAAGTTGCCAAGTTTGAAGACCCCTGTTATAGGGGGAAAATGTGTCAAAAGAAGAGTTTAGCTTCAGAGATTTTGGAGCATCATCCCATCATTCTAAGCACTTCAAAGACTCAGCAGAGCCTTATTTTCTCCTCTCTGTGTCTCTCTCTTTCTCCCTCCCTCCCTTTTAATCTTAAAGGAGATTGGATTATCAAATGCTGTGATGTTATTTTTACTTTGAAACACACGTTCAATATCTACTAGCCAAAGCAAGAGTGAAACCTGCACACAGAAGAGAGGACAGATTCTCAAGAGTTATTTTGAGAACCTATGTGGGAATTACGTGGTGCCTGTGCCTTCTGGCAGCTCTCCCCATGGAGCTGAATTTAAAGTCTAAGCAGGCCCTGTAGAAGCTGTTGAAATCACACCCTCTAGGTGAAATTGAATATAACTGAATGTCGCTTGCTAACAAAGCAGTCACCAAGATGCTGAAAGATTGCTGCCATTTAAGTAATTATTTCATGAATTTTACAGAAAAAGTATGACAGAGTGAGGCCCACTATGTCGACAACCCAGGGTTCATACCCAAGACTTTTGCTGAGAAGATGAGGACATTACTAAATAGTTAATCTTGCGTAAAGACAATGAAATAAATAACAGCATTGCTCAATCCTTTGCACAGTAAAAACATGGACTGAAAAATCAAGGGTTGAAGTCATTCAGTTAAACACAAGGGTAGAGTGGTACAGTGCTTAAGATGTCAGTAAGAATGAGAAATTCATTCTCAAACATGGAACTCCTTGATCGAGCTTGGGACCCAACCCATCTGACAGAGTTGTTCTTATGTCTATGGAGATTGTCAATCATCTAGGTCATGGTTGTCCCAAAGGTGCTTTTTCAAAAGGCAACTGGACTTTCTTTGTTTCTTGAAGATGTTTTGCTTCTCATAACAATAGCACGTAGACTTATATACTGCTTCACAATGCTTTACAGCCCTCTTTAAACGGTTTACAGAGTCAGCATATTGCCCCCAACAATCTGGGTCCTCATTTTACCAACCTTGGAAGGATGGAAGGCTGAGTCAACCTTGAGCCGGTGAGACTCGAACTGCTGGCAGTTGGCAGAATTAGCCTGCAATACTGCATTCTAACCACTGCACCAGCATTGCTCCTGAACAAGCTTCTTGGATGAGAAGTGAAACGTCTTCAAGAAACAAACAAACAAAAAAGGCCAGTTGCCTTTTGGAAAAGCATCTTTGGGAGTGGTTCTTATAGGTAAAATGAAGAAGAGGAACATCTACATATGCCACTTTGAGTTCCTGAATGAAAATATGTTATATAAATTTAACAAATAAATTAATGAATGTGTGGGTTTAATCATGCATTCTTTCATTTATTTTCCTATTGTCTAGTATTATTGCTATGTTACACAGAACACCTTGTGTTTGTTTTCAAGCTGCAACATTCTCGCAGACTATCGTGTTTCCCCCAAAATAAGACCCATCCCGAAAATAAGTCCTAGCTTGATTTTTACACATGCACCTAATATAAGCTCTACCCCCAAAATAAGTCCTAGTTTTGGGCCGAGGCACACGTGTAAAAATCAAGGTAGGGTGGGGATTGGGGGTGGAGCTGCCCTACGTGCCCTGCACCTGCTTACCTTAGGAACGCTGCAGCCAGGCTTCCCACGCCCTGACACCTATCGTGCCACTGCCTGACTTCTGCGGCCGCTTCTTCTGTGGCACTGCTGCCTCCGCTCAAAGCAAAAGACTACGTGGCTTGTCGCACTGATCATGCCGGTGCCACCACTCTCAGCAGGAGGCCGCATGGCTCAGTGCATCGATCGCACAAGCAGTGGCACTGACACGATCAGCATGACAAGCCACTTGGCCTCCTGCCACTATCAGTGGCAGCGGTGCGATCGGTGCACCGAGCCTTGCGGTCTGCTACTGCAAGTGGCGGCAAAGGCGTGATGCGCCACATGGCATGCAGCCGCAAGCAGCCACAGAAGAACTTGAGCAGTGGCGTGACAGGTGTCAGGGCATGGAAGGCCTGGCTGCAGCAGTCCTAAAGTAAGCGGGTAAGACATCCTCTGAAAATAAGACCTGATGCCTCTTTTGGAGGCAAAAAAATATATAAGACCGGATCTTATTTTCAGGGAAACACGGTATATAGTTACCAGTATTTCAGTCATTTTCTGCTGTGAGCAGGACTATTCCTTCTGGTTTTTCCACACATTACTTAAAACTACAGAATATGCATTATTGTTTAACAATTCTCATCCTTATTCAACAGTTGCACTATATGCACAGATTCTGTAAGTCAATTATGTACTGTAAAGCCAGGGCTATTATTTTGAAAAAGTACTGCCAGACTACTTCTGATTTTTGGCTCCCATAAATAGCCAAAATGCCTGGCTTTCTTCCTGCACTTTCTGGGACCAGGGACACAATTGGAATTCTAAGGTATTTGACAGGTACTTATCAAATAGTTGCCATAGGAGCCTGGACCTTCACAAATATTCATTTAACACAATGTAAACTAACCATCCAGGACAGTCCTTACAGTCCTAATAAGATTTTTGTGAGATCTAAACTCATTCCTGTAAAAAATATAATGCATTTTGTTTTGCATTGGAAGTGCATCATTCCCTCTTGCTGAAACTTCTAGATGGCACTCATCTATCTTGCTGACAGTGGCATCTACACATTTCTCAACAGGTGCCAAAGTCACCATTGCAAAGCAAAAAACACCTGCATGGCTATTTCTGTGGATGAAAGAAAGCACCATTATGGGTTTATTCCACTCTAGTTTCATTCTGAAGAGAGCTTTTGCTCAAATATCTGTACTTTGCTCATGAAATCTTCTGGTGTCAAATATTTGTTAGTCTTAAAGTGTAGTAGGGCTGTTTCTTTTTTAATGCACAGGCTCCTTTGTCTTATTCTACTCTTGAATCTGAATGAAGCACTATCAAAAATAAGTTATTTTCTGCAACATTTAGGAGTACTTTCATAATAAAAGCCTGGGGATGCTGGCAGTTGTAGTCCAATAATTATGAGCAGGAAAGGTTGAGGAAGGCTACTGTACTAGGGACATAGCTGTAGCCCTCTTTTTAAAATGTAGCAAGATTTGGAGGCATCTATTATGTAACATCCAATAATATATGCTTTAAAACCTTTAATCAGGGACAAGGAATCAATACGTAATGCAATCAAATATACCTTATGTCAAGAAAGCAGGAATGTTTTCTTTAAAAAAAATGCTCCTGGCTTTATTCATTTGTTATGAATCGTTCAACATTCACAGTTTTAATTGGGGATGTGCAAGCAATTAATTATATCAGGGGAAAGGGTGCAGTGTCTTTCAAGAAATATATTTAAGTATATATTGCAGTCTTTCCATACAGGCTGACATTTTTCTTTTCAAAGACTGACATTCCTGAGTCTATACAATCAATGAAACTCCTATCTCAGAAGGCTGATCCAGTTATAATGAGAGTTTGGATTGACAAGAAAGTTTGTTATAAATTAACAGGATGCTGTGTTGGATCCATGATGAATAAGATTTATTATTTGTGACTCCACAGTACAAAACCACCTGCACACTGTCAATTTTCTTTCAGCCACAAAGTTCTGGGTTTCATTCTTAATCAATTTTAATTTTACATTTCATTCTCTCTCATCGTTAAGGAAAGAACTTACTGTCACAAGCAACCTTTCAAATGAAAACAGGTGACCTTACATGGAAGATGCATCTGAAATAACATCAATTGCTAGTGCCCAAAAAGTTAAATATTTGATCTCAAGCCTGCAATTAAGTCAGACATCTTATATCATTCCTTTCTATTGGTTTCTCCCCTATCCCTTGGACTATCTCTGATTTCTACAAATAGAAATTCTTTTTTTCACACCATGAGATATCCAATTAATCTAAATATGTTTATGTGTGCACAAAGATTTGCTGATGCTGGTTCCCCTCACCTACACATATGCAGTACAGCTTGTGAATAAATTGTTTGCAGGTCCATAACAGAGCCATCTGAAGTGATCTTGATAACTTGGCACCTATCTAAAGTAGCACTGCAAAAGTAAGGAACTTATAAGTGTTTTTCAAGGCAAATCAAAACTGATCTCACAGAGTAGATACAACAGAATTTAGACTGACCTATTAATAATTTTGAAAAATGCTCCAGAGTTCATTTGCAACTATCATTGAATGTCTATACATATTCAACAATCTTTATCATTAGATTTTCAATACAGGTAGATAATAGGAGCTATTTTTAGAATATTCCATAAGCGTGGAAAGAGAACAAGCAAGGGACTCAAACTTCCACTTTTTTTATTCTTATTATACATTCTTCAGTGTGAGAACAAGAATGATTTATTTCTTTGTTTTTATTTATTTTCAAGATTTAGATGGCATTGTTTAATTGAACAGAACCATGTATATAATACTTGTAATACCTGTGAAACAAGGGTGGCTAGGGCCTCTCTCTCTCTCTCTCTCTCTCTCTCACACACACACACAAAATTACTCCACACACACATACATGCATTCTGTGGGTCATTCAGCTTATGGAGATGTTTAGGACAATGAAACAAGGAAGAGATTTCTAGAGCACCATTGGACGATGACAAGGAATGAATCTGATCAAGCACAAGGTAGAGTTGCTATTAGTACCTTGTGTATATAACAGTGGCAAAATGGCATTACTTCTCCACAGAAAGTTGTCCATCAGACCTGTTTTGAGTGAACAGTATCAGCTTGTGTACAGACCAGATCAGGAAACTGACTTCACAGGAAGAATAGCACTCTGAAAGCAATCTTGTAAACTGATTGTGCTTTATCTCCCCTCCCCCCACAGACATACTTCTATCACTATGAATCAGGTGGTACCCCTAGTATCTTATACATAATGACCTAAGGAGTATTTCAGTCCTCTTTATTTACAGTTCTTGCCTATTTTCCTCAATATCATCTCCCTGATTCTTTGTGCCAGGTCTCTTCTGGGGAAGTAGGGATGGGGACAGATTCATTTATAAGGTTTCTATGAGAAATTCTAGGCATTTGGATGATAAAATTGTTTGGATTCAGTGGTGTTTAGGCAATGTCTGTGTCAGTGCTCTTCTGTTTATAAGGGCTTCAGGTGTGTCAAGTAAGGGTCTTGTGATGGGTCAGGTGTGAGTCATCAATGAAACTAATCAAGGAGAGAAGCAACCTAGAACTAAGGAGAAACTTCCTGACAGTTAGAACAAGTAACCAGTGGAACAACCTGCCTCCAGAAGCAGTGAATGCTCCAACACTGGAAGTTTTTAAGAAGAAACTGGACAGCCATTTGTCCGAAATGGTATAGGGTTACCTGCCTGAGCAGGGGGTTGGACTTGATAACCTCCAAGGTCCCTTCCAACTTTATTATTATTATTATTATTAATGAGAGGCTGGTGATGGGGAGATTGCATCAAGTCAGGGTCATCGGAAGGTGAACTCCTGGGAGGGCGGGAGAGGTGGCTTGTGTGGGTTGGTTTGAGGCTTGGTGCTGTCTCTGGTTGGCTGTGTGGTTGATTTGGATTCTGAGAGGTTCATAAGCTGGTTGTAGTTCCGTGTGTCTGTTGATGGAATTGTTTGTGGTGTGCCAGGCTTCGATGAACTCATGAGTGTGGTGGGTGGTAGCGTGCATTTTATTTCGCACACAGTCTGCCCTCTGGAACACCATACAAGATTACAGTGGCTTCAACCCAATTGGCCTTTTGTAAAACTGTTAAATCTTGACTATTTGATTACATCTCAAGTCCTAAAAGAGACATTATAGAAAGAAGAATAGTATACTCTATATTTATTCTTGTTTTAGATGCCATAACACTGATAATTTCCTATCAACAGGCCCTCAGCAGCTTTGGACTCCCTTCAGTTTTCGTCAGCCCTTCTGTTTGTGATGGGTCAAAAGATTGAAGATGGCTGCTGTGACTGGGCACTGAAGATCTGCCTCTTCTTATGTGCATTGGAACAGTGGCAAGCTTAGTCATGGCTGTCATCTTGACTGTTTTGATCCCCTCCCTTATGTCTCTGGACCTCATTATTTTCGTACCTAGTTGCTGTAAATACCACAGGCTACCTGTTGCTCTCTAATTTCCAATTTTCTATGTCGCTATGATGATATTTCAAGAGGAACAAAGTCGATAGTTTTACATTTAAAGGCTTCCTACATTTTTTTCCCAATAAAAAATATTTCTAGGCAGCTTCCAGGTCAGTGAGGTATATACAGTAATAAAAAAAACTCAGTAATGTCATAGTAATTTTACTGTTATGTGTACCTGAAATAAGATGAAAATAAGGAATGTGTTTGATAAACCTAAGCATAAGTCTTCATAAAAAATTATTCTGTTCTTTATTCTTAAAAAAATAATGTAATCACACTCTTTCTCTCTTTTAAATCTGTTTCAATTTGCATTGTCTTTATATTAACATAGCTGGGCCTCTATGAAGCAAAATTCTATATCTGGTTATAGATAAGAATCAACTATTGCTTATTTGCTATATAGAAATGCACAGCTTCTTGTTTTTTTTTAAGCTCTCTTCTTTTTTTTATGTTTTTACCAGTAATACTTTTCTATATCCCTTCCGGGCATCTTTTTAATTTTACAATGGAAGCTAACTCTCATTTGTCAAATGTCTTGAGGCCTATAGCTATATCAGTTAACTTTATCTGAATGTTCATTTAAGCCTGTTTCAGCCACATTCATTTTATTATCATATCTTTTTACATCTGTTCTTAATTCCCTAAAGGAAATATCTCTTTGATTTTATACAGGCAAGTCTCTCACGCTGGCATCCCATTTGCTATTGTCTGTCCTGCCTTTGCTAGATTACATTCACAAACACTCCTGTCATTTGTTAAGCCATATTTCTCTCAGGAACATATTCCTGTTCTGGGTAACTAGCTGTCAACACCACTCTTGTACTACAACAGATTCTTTTTAAAAAGTCAAATTTTATAAATGCATGTATTATTCAATGTACATAGCCACCTATTCACCAGGCAACTCAGTATATTGGTTACTTAATAAAACACTTAGAACTGGTAGAAGTGACTGTGCAAGGGAATATAACAGCAAACATCCTTTCATTTTTTTAAATCAAGATTTTTCATCCATCATGGGAACACCAACAGCACTTTTTGTCTTTAATTCCAAAATGGCTTGGGTTATTTAATACCACTGCAAATAACTCATCGTCTTTGCAGTCTCATGCGCATGATAATCATGTTAAGACTCAAAAGAACCAGCTACAGAAACCATTCAGCCTTTCTTTCATTCAAGGGCTCAGTCCTTCAGCAAAGTTGCAGCACCATTTTATTGTCAGAAGATGCTTACATTACATTGCATTACATTCCTTACCTAGGTTGCTCTTATGAGAATGTAAGATTGAATCTAGTCCATCTAGTCCAGCATTCTGTAGATTAGGCTAATTAGATGCTTACCAGCATAGACAAGAGACTGATCTTCCAGCTGGGCTCCACAATATCAGATCCTTTAGGCCTGCCTTCTGAGATTTAAGAACAACACCTTTAAGATTAGACACCATTAATAAACCATTTACCCATACCTAGCGACTGAGAATTATGCAATTTACTATGGGCTTTCTTTTTGTAATGGGCTGTAGGAATAACCAAGAGAGAGATGAGGAAGATCCCCAACCTTGGTAATGGTCTGATAAGAGAAATCTGAGCCCAATGCAGGGAATGTAATTTGAGTAAGCTCCTCAAAATCGATTCTCCCTAGTTCTCTGAAAGGTAAAGGAACTTTCAGACTTGCAAGTTTGAGATAGTCCAGACCAGGAAACCAAGACCATGGGTATTAACACTATCTATATTATAAGGTTTCATTGCATTAACAGAATCTTGCAAGACTGAAACTGCTTCCCTTCCTCTCTTACCTTTACCTTCCAGAGAGTAGGAAGAGAGCACTGCAGCACCCCTCTCACCTAGCTTCATTCAAGCAATGCCATAGCATCTTCTCCCCTGACCTGCTGGACCTTCTAAAAAGCTTCCCTATTGATTTTGCTTGATGGAAGCCAACAGGAAGTCATACCCTGTAGTCACGTGTGGTCCTCACTTAATGACTCATGTTTGTCACTTAATGACGTCAATGAGGACTAGGGGAGGATTGCTAATTGTTGTGGTCATGTGATTTTTGCGCTTTCTGACCACATTGCTTAGTAATGGGAATTTGTGTCCTGGTTGTTGTTAAGCAAGGACCACCTGTATATACATTTGATTGTCCTTTAAAAACTAGATATAAAAGACCAGCATTGTGGGGTATCCTTTAAATAAAAGGCATCAGCCTACCAGAAATGCAAAAGGGAAGTGTGAAGATTAAGGTTACATGTATCTGAATACCAGAAAGGAACTGCACATTTTTTAGGAAAATGTTTAACTGGTTCTGTAAGAAGCGAAGAACAAAAGATACATTATATGAAAAAAAGAGAGAGCTGTGTAATCTTTTTGTTGTGCCACAAAATCATGAGTGCAGGATTGTAGTGTGATGATTTGACCATAGTGTATAGCCAACATCACATTTTTAAAAAAATAAATGCCTGATGGTTTCTGTAATAATTTTTATTTCCAGTATTGCAATTCCATGAATGTAAAATAAAATCAATACCATGCGAGAAATACAAAGGTTTCATATAAAACTCTGTGTAGCGGAGGGGGAAAAAAAACTATTTTCCCTTATGAATAGAGATGATTGTGAGAAAAGATGCTAAATTGTAGAAGCAAATTTATGTCAAACTAATTGTGAAAATATTTGTTTTCGGAAACTTTGAATGCTCTGTAACCGAGAGCCTTTCCATCTCTTAAGAGCATTGCTGTAGAATGTACTTGACTACTATAAATTTGCATGCCAGTTACTTTATAAAACTCTAAACCATGCCCAACCTGTAATTAAGGCTTCACTAAATCTCTTTTCTGCATCCTGTTTTTGTGGTAACCAATCCATCCGTGTGCTTCTCTCTTGCACAGTGTTCCTTCTATAAAGCCGGATCCAGTAAGCTGATGCTCTTCCCGAACTACCAGATTTTCTCCACCTCATTGCCCTCACTTTCGTTTCTTTCTCCAAAGCATTCATTTAGCATTCCGGATGGCAAAGTGATTTTCTAAAAGAGGATTCTTGCTGCTCTTCCCCATAAGTTCGCCCATTTAAAGGTTAGTTGTAAAATATAAATTCCAAAGTCTGTGCACTCTCTCCGTACTCCCAGCAGACAGATTGCTCTAGGTTTAAGACCTTCTGTTGAGTTTACAGCAAACAGATTGTGTAGGGGAGTGGGAGAAAACCACTAGCTTTTATTTATTTTGAAAAAAAATATTGGCAAAGCACTGGCACTCTTTCTCCATCACCACCAATACCTTGGAAATTGAGCCAAGTGAGAGAGAACTGGGAGTTTTGTGGGTAATTTGGAGCCCATCAAGATGGCAACTTTTAGGGCAGGGGAAAGAAAAAAACAGGGGAGACAGATTGGGAGGATTAAAATAATCCTTTGGCAGATTTATTTTAAAGAGCAGGGAAGGCAAGAGGAAAACCAGATCTATTGTTGCAAGGTGAAGTTAAAACCAGACCCTGGATTTGAAAAGTTTTAAGCAATTAAAGTATGTTGATGAAGTTTCTCAGTCATCCAGGTTAAATTGTCTCAAAGTTGAATTATGGCAACTGGACTTATTTTCTTGTTGGTTTGAAATATTTCATTGTTTATCCAAGTAACTTCTTCAGTCTGAGCAAGTTGGTTAGGGGGGGGATCTGAATACATTCATTGAGTAGGCAGAGAATTGTTGGAATGTACCAACTTCTAAAATTCTTAGGGGTCATTAAGTAATGCCTCCCTGGTGAACCTGTGAAGTGGTCTTAATCTTTCTGGGGACTGATGAGAGAGCAGCATAAAAAATATACCTGAAATAATTCCCGTGACCAACCTATTGTGGCTTAGATTCTTGGGGCTCTTTTGCATGTCTTCGTTGCAACCTGTTGCAGATTAATACATTTGTATGCACATATTACAGTCTCAGTGACTCCCCAAGTCCAGTCCCCAGGCAGTGTTGCTGGGACTACAAACAGCATTATCTAAACTGGCCATTTGTCTTTGTGCCTCTAAATCCCAAGGAAGCGAGCCCAGTGTGGAAGAAGTAATCTTACCATATATTACTGTCAAAGATGCTGGGTTTTATTAATGGGGTATGTAAAGTGAAATCATTCTGAATTTTTCTTGTCATGTTATCCATTGAGGAATATATGTGTGTTTATAATTCTAATTCTAAAAAGCACCAATAATTTCCACATAACAAATTTAATGGGCCATCTGAAATTGATATATTGTTTAGCAAGGCATGGAAAGGATTACAAAGGAGGAACTCCAGACACTAAAATGAATATTTTTCAAAAAAAAAAAAACAGTTTGTTAATGCAGTATATATAGGCCTTTATAGAAAAGTCTGGCTTGATTAGAGCTAGTGTCTTTCCCCCCAGGCATTTATGTAAGAGACTTCATGCACAGTGTATTCATTGCTGTATTATAGCACAATATCCTTTGAATCTGGATTTATGGCAATTGGTTGCAGTACTTTGTCAAATTAAGCATACTTAACTCTGGGACTGTGCCCATTTGACAAAGTGTTGCAGAACCAAGTGATACTAACCATGTGTTGTTTGGTTTTATTTTTTAGCAGGCTTTAGCTCAAATTAAGTTACCTTATTTAAATTGTGGATTTAATTTAAGTGGCGCTTGTAATAGATACAGTCAAAAGCTCTAAATTGGTTTAGTGGTGACTAAGGGCCAGATGCTTTATAAATATGTAGTAGTTGGCTACATATGTGATTATATTTTAATTACTTCACAAGTGAAAGGGAGCAGGAATTCTGATCAGAAATGTTGTTTTTTTTCTTCTGTGTTTTAATCTCAAGGGGGTAACTAAAAAAAATTAGTTAATGCAGTGCATATGCTTCTTTTTGCTGTGTAAAGCATTTCTAAGAAGAGTTAATGTATTACCTCTTCCCGTCCATTTTACTATGTTCCCTTTATTAACTGGAGCAAGCTAGATATATAGCTTCTTGATATTTATTTATATTGTATCTGCTTTGGTTTCAAGAGTCACAGTTGACAAAGCATGTCATGACTGGAATTCCTACTGTTCTATTTTACAAAGGTCTTCAAAGAAAAACTGCATGGTTATCTATCAAAAATGCTATACTGTAGTGGATTCTGTACTGACCATTGGGTTGGGTTAAATAAGCTACTTTCCAATTCTTTGATTCTGGGTCTTTATAACAAAACAGTGGAGACACTACCCCCACCCCCATTTTTTTTGACATATAGGAAGAGAAACTTTGCTTATAGGTATGCTTGCATTGAGCTTATCTAAATGAGATGGTTCCATGATTAATGTCTCGTTTCTTTCATTGTTAGTAAACTAACAGTTGAATAGATACATATGTTGCTTTAATGAACAAAATAGTAGTGATTTCTGACTACTTTTTGATCCTGATAACGTACGTACCTTCTATAAGTTGAAACTTCATATATACTTGATACTAGCTATTATAAGCACAGGGATGTCCCACAAGGGAAGGATCAAAAAAGTCAAGGTAATGGCCGTAACTATGTGATCAGAGCCCCACCTCTTTTTTTACATGTGCAACAATGTGTCCCACCTTGATTTTTATTTTTTTTTACACTCTCTTTCCTGGGGATACCTCTGAATAAGTAGATCCCAAAGACATGGGAGAAAAGCTGGTTAGCTGGAAATTATAGTTCTGAAACATTTGAGGCAGTAGCCTGGGGAACCTCTGATCCTTGACCCAACATGATGTCCATATGCACCAGTGAACTACTTTCGTTCCCTCCTTCCCTGTTTGATTGATTTATTTAAAGATAAATGAGAAATTAGCATGCCACAAAGCAAAGTGTCAGCTTCAACCATCATTTTATGATATCAGGAGAAGAAGATAGGTCCCAAATGGCTCCAAGATCATGTTTTAAAAATAGAAATAATGCTAGGCTACAGCAGTATTTTGTTTGACATAAAAAAACAACTGTAAACTGATATGGTAGGAAGCATCCTCGGGAAACGGGGGAACAATCATACCAATTTGCCTTCTGGGAAATGGATATTTAGGACATCCAAATGGCAGCCATATTCTGAGTGTCCTTGTGTCATTCTTTCAAAAATGTATCCATGAGGGCCCTTGCTCAGACCTAAAGAAATCACATTTTATTCTTTTTTTTAAAACATTTGTATTTTTCTCATGTTATAAATGAACCATTATGTATTCTGCAACTTTACATACAATTTTCCATAGAAACCTAAAAAAATTGAAACAATAACAAGTCACGTGTTCCTTTGCCTCTGAGAAAATACAAAGAGGAGAACATATCTGCATCTGATGTGAGTGACAGCTGGCAAATAGGCCCTCAGCAGAAAATATGTAATTGTCCTATTTACACTTTATCCTGGTTGATCTTTACTCTGGAGCCTCTTCTGTATGAGGCTCTGTGGTGATGGCATTTTTCAGCAATGCGGTTCCTGCTGGCTGGGCAAAGGGGTGAGGGAGGAAGACTAAATCTGCTGGGTTTAATATGTGAGGGTGAAACACACATTAAAATGTCACATTTCTGTGAGAAGTGGAAGGTGATAGAAAGATCATGGGTTGGTCCCAAGATGTTTACAAACATAGTATTTGGCTATGATTGTGCTCTTTAATATGCTTTTAAAAATAATGATTTTGCTCTTTGTTCATCCAATCAAGAAGAGAAAGCAGGAAAGAAAGAAAGAAAGAAAGAAAGCGAAAGAAAGGAAAGAAAGAAAGAAGGAGGGAGGGAGGGAGGGAGGGAGGGAGGGAGGAAGGAAGGAAGGAAGGAAGGAAGGAAGGAAGGAAGGAAGGAAGGAAGGAAGGAAGGAAGGAAGGAAGGAAGGAAGGAAGGAAGGAAGGAAGGAAGGAATCTTACTATTTACAAATTTTATTTTGCTAGCAGCAATTACCACTCAATATTTTTGGGGGTTTTTTCCAATTTTTATTTCCTCTCAGGCACGGTTTCATTCATTCAGAGAGGTGCTGTTTTTCCAACCGTTCAGTCCCTGTTTCTATCTATATAATCATAATCATTCAATAATGAAGCTGAAACCCAGCAAACATGAAAGATGTTTTTTCTCAGTAATGGATGAAAACCACAATCACCCAAAGAGCTGGGAAAAATAAAATAAGCAGAAGAAACAATGGTATCCTGGGGAAATAGCACTAGGGAGATTGGGGTGTGCGTCATGATGGGAAAGGAGGATGTTACACTGCAGAGATAAAATGCTGCTAGGGATCCAACAGAAAGAACACAATTTCCTTTTGCTTTTTGTTTTGTGTTAACATATTTGCAAAGGTCTGACACTTAGATTAACAAGTTAGATTCTAAGCACTTAATATCACTTAACAATAAATTGTCTGGTCTCAATTTGGTCATTAGTTGAGGACTACTCTCATGCTATCTTTTTTTTATCTTTTCAAAATTATTATTATTTTAGATCTTATATGTGTTTTTTTACTATATACTGTATCTCTCCCTCCTTATGCTGGACTTGAGTAATGCAGGTCAATGTGTTCAAAAGACAAAAAGGAACTTTTTCTCTCTATGTATATGTATATGTATATCTGTATGTGTATATGTGTGTGTATATATCCTTAATAGGTAGGTTTTTTACCCTCACCTATTTCTTGATGAATCTACTTTTCACCTCAAATGTAGTGAATATCTGATAAAATCACTGAAATCTGATTGAGTAAATCTTTGTAATTCAAGTAAAACTGCATTATGAGTATTTTGTCTATTTAACAGGACACCTCTGCATTGCAATTATGTACTTTAGTTCTCAGCATGTGATCATAAATTCATCCAGTTGATTTCAAATCTTCGGCAGAAGGAAATGGGGGAGGAAGGTCAGCCTATTTTATGTTTAGCCTTGACTAGCTGCTGGCTTTGGCCTCCAACCATTTGTTTGTGTGTTTGTCTATTATGGTTTTTATGCCACTCAATTCCCAAAGGTTTCTAAGTTAATTCTCTTCTGTTGATCCACTTTTCTCATCAAATAGCTCATCCCAGAATTATCTCAATGTTTTCCCAATGCAGAATATCCATTTGCCTTTCAACTGAGGCTTGGCTGCACTTTGACCCAACTCACCTGCCCATAGGTAGTCCTGAATTCTGGCCTGATCCAATCATGTCTTCAGATGAGGCACTGCCTTTTTTTTTTTAGCCTTTTTTTAGAACTACAAAGTTTTGTTTTGACCCTATTTTTGCTAATAGTTAGGAAACAGTTATAGCTGTGCTAATGAGTACAGGATGTGTACTGTGCTCAAGGAGCGTGTTTTCATTTTTAATTTTTTTGACCTTCTTGTTGGTTTTGTGATGAATTGGGAGTGGCAATAAAAGTATCATACTATTGTGAAAGAAGCAAAGTGAGCACATCAGAGCAATGACTTTCATTATCTTCCTCCATTCTATTGTTTATTGATAAGCAGGTATGGTGTTGAGTTGACAGTGGAAAAATACAGGGAATATGTATATATGTAAATACATATATATGTGTATATGTGTGTGTGTATGATGCCAACAATTACACCAAACTGGCTCTCTCACACACACTTCTATTACTATTCACACACACACACACACAGAGAGAGAGAGAGAGAGAGAGAGAGAGAGAGAGAGAGAGAGAGAGAGAGAGAGAGAGTAGAGCACTATATATAGCTTAGCCAACAGTTCTCATTGGAAGGTGATACAAAAAAAGGAAGCTAAGCATAATTTTCAAGAACAACCTCCCTCTATGCCTGAAGAGAAAAGTTTTTGATCAGTGTGTGCTACCTGCTCTAACATATGCCAGTGAAACATGGACACTAATCTCACAATCGATACAAAAGATATGAGTGGTGCAAAGAGCCATGGAAATATACATGCTCGGCATTACAAGGCAAGATGGAAAGACCTGCACATGGATTAGAGAACAAATGAAAGTATATGATATCAT
Organism: Azemiops feae; assembly: GCA_023970755.1. NCBI lineage: Eukaryota > Metazoa > Chordata > Lepidosauria > Squamata > Viperidae > Azemiops > Azemiops feae. The sequence goes on from JALGBA010000366.1 coordinate 529,475, forward strand.
CAAGAGAGTAAAAGAATTGAAATGAAAACTGGCTGGTCACATAGCAAGAAGAACTGATGGCAGGTGGACCAAGGCAGTCATAGAATGGATCCCACTTGATATATGAAGCAATGAAGTTTGTAGGTATCTATGTGTATGCGTATAGGGATAGGTCCCTATCCTGAAATCTTGCCAAGAGAACTGCAGGGACCTATCCCTACACACATACACATACACAACTTCATTGCTATTAAATCGCTGCTTACTAAAAATAAAATAATTTTCTTCATTGTCCTCCAATAAAACACAATAACAGAAATGTATATCTTTCCAGGTAAACTACAATGCACTGTTGAGTCCCACTGTTGAGCGCTCCATCATTGGAGATTTTTAAGAAGAGACTAGACAATCACCTGTCTGAGATGGTGTAGGTTCTCCTGCTTGAGCAGGGGGCTGGACTAGAAGACCTCCAGGATCCCTTCCAGCTCTATTCTATTCTATTCTATTCTATTCTATTCTATTCTATTCTATTCTATTCTATTCTATTCTATTCTATTCTATGTATTCGAAATGACTGCTCGCTAATGTTATGGTTCAGATGAAATGCAAGCTGGTGCATATATTGGAAAAAAACAAAAACAGATCAGAAAATATTCTCTGCAGCACAGGTTACACAAAGTGCACTGATTTACTGTGCAGAAACTAGACCTCCGCTAGGATAAAGCTGGAATGTGTATTTAGCGGAGCAAAATGAATCTATAATTGATAGAAATAGACATTTTCATTAAAGGTAATGAAGCTCTGCTTCCATTAAAATAAAGTGAATCAGACATTTGATTATCTTCACTAGTTAATAAATGCCATTTCTCTTTATAAATAAAATGAAGAATAGTGGTTATGAGAATGCAAAATACGGCAGTTATTTATCAGCTATCCAAAAAAAACACCATTTAATACAATATGTAAAACAAATTCCTGATTATAAGAGAAAACATCCCCAAGGAATTAGAGTCATTTGGCAGGCTATTTTCTCATCATTTGTAGGAAAAATCGATGTGCAACTTTCAGAGGGAAAAAAAACCTAACGCAAAAAATAAACTATTAACAGAGAAACTATTAAATTTCTTTGTACTTAACGCCTATGAATGATGAATACTAATTTTATAGTCAGTCATCAATTCATTATCATCTATAAAGAAAAAAGTAAGAAAAGCTGTGCAATCCCAACAACTACGTTTGTATTGATGAGGCCAATTAGCTCTTTTCACATTAATAGAAATTAAATAATGTATGAACTTATGGAGTTATAACCCTAAGGAAGCCATCATAGATATGAATATGCAGCTATGATAATAACATGGAATGCTTCTTCAATCATGTTCTAACAAGCTATTTTGAGAGTCTCTCTTCATTAGCTTGTTTGAAAGTTTGCTGCATTTAATTTTTTTTTCTTCCTGGCAAGCAGGATGCTATTGATAATGTAGGAGGAAAGATTCTTTTAAGATTCATGTCCAAATATCTGGTAACAGGAATAATGTTGTAGTGAAATAATTTTAAACTTGGAACAGGCAACCCCACTTTCATATGAACTGAAATGTTCTCTTTGAGCAGAAGGGTGGGGAAATGGATGAATTGAAGCAAAGCCCCCACCTCTTGATTTCTGAGCACCCCATTCTGAGCAAGGGCAATGCCCCAGCCTCTCATGAATCAGAAAGAATCTGGAGGCATCTGTTCCAACTAAAACATTTTATTACAAGGCATGATGTAGGAGAAGAGCAGGCAGAGCTGGCAGACAGAGTTAAATGCGTCATCAGCTTAGAATCATTATGTTCCCACAAACAGTCCAAGTCTAACTCCTTCTGAATTCCATTGATCCTTATCTGTCACCAGTTTAGTCTGAACTTTTGTTGGCTAGATTATTGTGTATAGGCTTGAATAAATCTTCTAAGCTGCAGGCTAATGGATGGTGCTGATTCGTTGCACCTGACACATGAATTTTTATGAGCTGCTTACTTCATCCAATGTAGGATAAGGCTGGGGGTGGGGAGGAGGGGAAGACAAGTTAGATATATTGATGTAAGGTATCTGTGAGACAGATTACCAGTACTTTATCATTAACAAATAGAATCTATTAAAAATCCATTGTTTTTGTCAAGATGTTCAGAGATGGCCTGGAACCCAGCGATCTCACTCACTTGTGTGGTTAAAGTTTCTCTTAAGTTGTCTGCTCTATTGTCATCACTGAAGCAACAGATACTTATATAGCAATGGCATCTGTCTGCATAGTGAGCCATCACAGTTACCCCACAATAATATAAAAAACTGAGCACCTCCTTGTAGGACAGCCAGCATGATGGCTAGCCAGATAATGAGTGCACTGCTGCTGTCACTGGGGTTGGGGAAGGTGTGTGATTGCTGGAGTGGCATGGTGGGGAATCTTTTGATCTTGCTCCTACTTCAGGAAATGGTTCTTCAGGGCTAGTCTTGACCACGAATTAAATGATCTTACAGGAGACACAGGACTTCACCTCAAGACGGTTGCACATGTTACTTCAGTTTTGATACTCATATTTAGCATGTCTCTTCTGCTTCCCTGAATCATTTCTTGTTTTACAAGTATTTGTACATTTCTGATACATTGTATTAAAGCATACACAGAGAGACAAAAGAAAAGATTGCTAACTTAATTTGGGGGGGGGGAAAGATCTCTAAGCATATGTAGTTTTACAGTTTAAACTCATTAAAATCAGAAAACTATTATCACTACCAAAAGAAAAACGGATTTTTTTCTTTTATCCTGTGCTTTCTAAAGAATATGAAAAAAATGGTATTGGAAAGGATAATATATATTATAAACAAAATTATAAAACATGCAAACTTTACATGCCTGCCTGGTTCCCTGATAATCTTAAAAAAAAAAGAAGAAGAAAGGTGGCAGCAATGACAGCCCCAGATGTTCCAGTCCAGATGCTGATGTTGGTCCTGTTTCTCTCTTTTTCCAATATTTGCTACTTCCAAGGTTAAACTTAGGAAGGATAAAGATATCCTTGCAAAATCCTGGATTTCAGCCCTGACTATTCCTGAACAGGAACCTATTCCTGAATGTGAGCTTTATATAAGTAAATCATGGCTAGCAGTTTGCTATAGAAAACAGGAAATTCAATATAGTTGACACTGAGAAGCAGTGGCATTCAAAGATTTCAGACAAATCATTTTCACTGCTAACTGGATGTACATCCAACCATCTCGTTTGCAACATCACTCTTTTTTTTTTTTTTTTTGAAGAAAGAAATGTATTAACTGGCACTATAGAGAATGAAGAATGAAATAAGAATGAAACCTCGATTAGTTCACCTTTTAAATCACATCCATATCTCCTATGTCTCCTGTCTGTTTTCCATGGAACCCTATTTCTTGACACAGGGAGAATTATCTGAGTGGCAGTTCATTCACCTGTAAAATGAGATGATGATGATCTGTAACCAGTCTTTCTCTGGAGTTTGAGAAGATTCATTAGTCAATGTCAGTCGTATGAAATTTAGAAGAGGTAACATGCTATCAAAATGTAAAGGATTTCAGATGATACAGAATATATTTGGTAGACTGAATGCTTCCAGTTATCATGAAAACAAGGAGACATGCCTAGGTGCTGAGGTACAGATAACTGAGCAATATTGTTCCCTAGAAGATTTTAAAATCATTATTGTAATTCCTCCCCCATGCCCCCAATATAATGGTTAATGATACATTCAATCACATACAGTACGTCATTCAAAGAGCACAATTTTAAGAAATATCCATGTTAGCCTGAGAATTCTGGAGCTGAATTCTTCATACTTGAGGAAATCAACTGTTGGTGGAAGAATGCAGTGAGATTATGGATTGATGCCTCTCAAAGGAAATCATGATAGCATATTGCTATGCAGTAGATTGTAATTTAAAAACTGTTCCTTGGTTTTTATGGTGGCTGTGAAGTATTGACTGAAGCGTACAGAAGTAGTATCTTTGCCAGATGTAGTAAGACTGGCTGATAACAGAATTAGCTTGTGTACACATCTGTAGCTCAACTAAGAATTGGCTAGTAAGAAAGAATTGGATATACTAAGAGTTCTGATGGCCAGTAAAATCATTATCCATCCAAAATGCATTAAACAGATCCCATTGTAAACTGAAAAATCTTGATACCAGCTTTGATATCCTGGATTCAGTTTGCACGTTGTTGACTTTTCGATCCATTATCTATTCCAGAGTTCTTAGAATAATAATATTTTGTACTTTACACATTTCTTCATTTAATATATATTATTCTATACATTGCATATCCCTCAGAATAATGTTTCAACTGTTAGCAGAGTCATCAACAAGTTTAAGGATGATTGCCTGATCATATTGTATAGATTATGTATATGAAGTCATAAACTGCCATTTAGGTGAGATGCATGGTGTACAAATTTAATAAATAAATAAAAGTTTAAAAATATAGATTAATACATCATTTTCATTCATTCCTGCAATCTTAGTATAATACTAACTGTATGGCGTGCAGGAGAACTATCAACCTATAGTTGAGTTGCACTAAGCTTCTCTAAACTGTTTATGTTGTTTGCAACACTACATGTTTCTGCAATCTATGGCCCTCCGTCTTATCAGTTTCCTTTACTGCTTTTTACTTGATAGTTTCATTTCTCCAGTGCTCACCTTTAGATTGACAGTCACTTAAGGATGATGTACAGTGTATAAAATGATCATTGCTGGACATTTCCTCACAACTGAGGATCAGTAGTAAAATATGCCAGCAGACACCACCAGAAACAAATGTTGAGATGATATGAAAAGATGAAAGCGCTCTCTATATTCTTTGATATAGAATATTATCTGGCACGTGCACCAGCTGATGCACCAGCTGATGCTGCATTCATAAAATCAGAAGGACGGATGTGTGGTATGTGATTCAGCCCCTCATGTAATCTGCTGGAAGAATCAAGGTAACGATTCTACAAAATTTATGAACATTAAAGAAAAACATTCCTTCAGTGTTGCAACTTCCCAAGCAGTTTACAAACCATTTGAACTGCAACAAAATCACACAACAAAGTATAAAAATGTAAAATGTAGAAATGTCAGCTATAACTTGAACACATTTGCCCTCTTCAATTGGATTTTTTTTAAAAAAAAAAATTTAAAAAATAAAATACAGTCCTGGCTGGATTCTCAAAAGATTTGAGCAGGGAGTTATGCTGGATTGAGCTCCAAAGGCAAAAAAAACTCTACAACAGAAAAGACTTGTGTTTTACCTGCCATATATCTGTCCTGGGGAATCTGAAAAATTATTCCAAATCATTTTAAACTGCTGATAATGAAGGATAAGACCACACAGAGAGATAGAAAATTTCAAATATAGCCAAACTGATGGCATCTGCCCAACTTGGAAAGGGATGGGTGGTGGGGGAAGGGAGGGAATCAATACTTAAGATTAATAAGAAATAGAAGGACTTGTGAGCCTCCCTACTGCATCCACTTAGTCATTGTGGGATACAGAATGCTAGACTAGATAGTCCTAAGACCTGACCCAGGAGGACCCTTCTTAATCCTGACTAAACCTTCATTGTACTGCACCTGAGGACAGCCTGCTATCATGGAGACCCAAAATGAATGTTGGCCACTGCCAATCCTAGTGCTTCCCATGGAAATATTGGACATCAGTTCAATTGGAGCAACACTAAAGTAATCGGCCATGCTACCACCCGCCACGCTTGTGAGTTCACTGAAGCCTGGCATACCACAAATAATTCTATTAACAGACACATTGAACTACAACCAGCTTATAAACCTCTCAGAATCCAAATCAACCACACAGCCAACCGAAGACAGCACCAAGCCTCAAACCAACCCACACAAGCCACCTCTCCCGCCCTCCCAGGAGTTCACCTTCCGATGCCCCTGACCTGATGTAATCTCCCCATCAGAAAACCCATCACCAGCCTTTCACTGATAACTCACCCCTGACCCACTGATAACCCATACCCTCCAACAGCCCTGACCTGAAGTAACCTCCCATCACAAGACCCACCACAAGCCTCTCTCTGATGACTCATCACAAGATTCTCACTTGACACACACACACCTGAAGCCCTTATAAATAGAAGAACACTGACACAGACATGCCCTAAACACTGCTGAAGATGTTACCTAGCCTGGTAACGAAACGTTTGGAAACCAACCCACAAGCTCAGAGTCAATATTGGACCTACCATGAGGTGGAATGAGGAACTTTTTTCAGATCAGGGATGGTAGAGGCTGGAAATGATTTGGGCTGTCCAAGAGCAGAACTCCAGTCTGCTCTTCTCAAATGTGGTGGAAAGTACTATCCTATCGGGACTGGTATAATTAAAATTCAACCACCTGTCATCTGGAGACAAGGCCTCTATTTGTAAGTCCTTCAGAGAAAAAGATTGTGAGAGTGACTTGGGTGGAAATTCTGACAGGCAACCCTGTGCTTTCTTTCCTGAAGTTGCCTTATAAATGTTTCATTCCCTGTTTCCTTTTTGTTATTACATTCTCCATAATATTTATAAGCAATTTCATCCAGCAGCGGCCAGAAACAAACTGGAATCTAGTTAACAATTTAGTACTGCTATTATGAAGACCCAATATTTTCAAGTGTTCATAGGAGGAGCACGAGCAAGAGAAAATAAATACCTCTCTTAGATTGGATCTTTTTATGACAAGTCTTTGCCTGCAGTGAATTTTTACCCAGAGTTATGGACCCTTGAAATGAGAAGTTTAAAATGGAATATCTTAGCTGTGTTAATTTTCAAATGCACTGCATAGAGCAGGAAAGGCTGACATCTTGTGGTTCATTTTACACTGACATGAAGGTACTCTTGTGGGCACTGAAAGAAGAATGGACTTGCTTTCTTTTTCCTATTTGTTTATCTGCACATCTGGCACCTACTTGAGTTCATGACAGGCAATTTAGTAAACAATTCCCAATGGCACGTTTTATCAGGTTGTGCTATTCCCACAATTGGGTTGTAGAACAAACCGATTAATATGCCCATGTATAATGCATATGAATGAAGATTGGCACACTGTCCAGGAACAGCCATGGAAGTGTATTTTTGTCCTAATGCATCCCAAAGAAAGTCTGTTTTTCACCTGTGCTGTAATCTGCACATCAATAAAAATGTACATGGATAAAAATGTTCTTGCGGAATGAAAGCATATATATTAGGAACTTCCTTATCAAAAATATGCTACAGGGCTCCAGTTCTTTTACAGGTTTTAGATAACATGATGAATAAGGGATAAATATTGGTTTGATTGTATAAGCAGAGTACTTAGAATTCTAAACCTATTTGTGAAGTCATACAAAGCATTCGGGGAAAAAATACAAAAAGTGCCCAGATATAGAACAAATATATTAAATTATACAACTAAGCAATATACTGATAGAGAAAAATAATTCCATGATCCAATAATTTATTATAGATTATAAATAATTTCTTGGGGAATACATACACAAAAACGCACACATACATATACACCTATACATATATACACATAGAGACAAACTAAGATATGGAGGCCTTCTGCCTAAGTAATTCACTTCATGTAGTTCATAGTATACTTAGATTTCAGTAAGGCATTTGACAAGGTAGACCACAACCTACTAATTGACAAGCTAAAAAAGGTGGAATAGACAACATCACCACCAGATGGATCTGTAGCTGGCTGACAAACTGCACTCAATGAGTAGTCCTCAATGGCACTACATCCACATGGAGAGAAGTAAGCAGTGGGGTGCCACAAGGTTCCGTCTTAGGCCCAGTACTCTTCAACTTCTTCATAAATGACTTAGACAAGGAAATTGAAGGGGAACTCATCAAATTTGCAGATGACACCAACTGTCAGGAATAGCCAACACCCCAGAAGACAAACTCAGGATCCAAAAAGATCTTGACAAACTTGAACAATGGGCCCTGTCCAACAAAATGAGTTTCAATGTGGAGAAAAGCAAAGTCCTACACTTAGGCAGGAAAAACCA